>ML806907.1:6216-48807 GCA_009831015.1 Picea engelmannii
CTTGAAGAGCTTAAGATACATCACTAGAAGAACACTCCTTATCACCCTCAAGCAAATGGAACAATGGAATCCTTCAACAAGATTTTGGAGACTTCCTTAACAAAGATATGTAATGTGAAAAATATGATTGGGATTTAAAGGTACCAACATTACTTAGTCTAACTTAGTAAGGTATCTAGCATTTAAGAACTTTCTAAATTAAACTCAACTAGTAAATTAGTAAGGGGGAAAGCCATTAAAACTTGTAAGGGAATATGGGGACACCTAGGAGCGATTCTAGGAGTTCTTTTAGGTGGGTGAGGGAAATAGGAGTAATTAATTAATTAATTAAATTAATTTATGGTGCAATGAAGGGGATGGGTGACACATGTACGAGGAGGATTTTATGAATTAAATTGTTGAAAAATAAATTAAATGGGAATTTGGGAAAGTAAAGGACTTTGAAACTCTATATAATGGAGGGAGGAGAAGGATGATGGATTTCTTTTGTTATGTGTAACGTTACACTACATAATTTTAGACTTGACTGACTTAGCTTGTGGGAGTTGGGATACCCAGCTTAGTGAGGAGTGGTAGCTCAGCCTTACGAAGTGAGATAGGAACTAGTTTCTCTTTGGTTTAGTGTGTGTGGCCACTTTGCGGCTTGGGGGGATAAGGGGGAAGAAGAGTACCCCTAGCATTGGCTGGGAGGTACCAGTGAAGTCTCATCAGTCGGCAACCCGGAGCTGCACGGAGTGCACGAGACAACAACTCAGAGCAGGCGACTTGGGCTATGGTACGCTTCCTTTATTCTGCATGGTAGATTATTAGTATACTTTATGCTTTTTGTTTTGTATATTTAATTGGGTAAGGAAAATGATTGACTTAGAATTTTAATTGATCACTGAATTTCCCCCATAGCCTTAATCTTGTATTCCCTTGGCTTTCGATTCCCTACATGTTGTGTTTGTCCTATGGTTTTATTACTTAATGATGAGTTTGAGCTTTTTATTCCACTTCGTCCTTAGCTCATCAGTGCACGCTGAGCAGTCTATCATGGTCTGAATCGACGGTCATCACTTCGGTGTTAATAGACCCATAGATCCAAACACCTTTCTTTTTTGTGCGTGGATGATGAGCAAAGGATGTTTCTGCCTAGCCTTCTACCCCTGTTGATTGTTCCTATTGACCAGTTGTATGGCGCGTTCTTGCAGTTGAACACCCCTGGGTATTGTTTATCTTTTCTCTCTGTGATCATCTCAACACCCTCCGCATTTTATATCACCCCTGCGTTTTCTTGAATGGTAAATCTCAGCATTATTAATATGTGAATGACATCATTTTTAATTTATATATTGACTGGGTTCTCAATTGTTATTGCGATTGAGTCACTCGTACACCACGAATTTTTTGTATGGGGTGCTTGCGTTGAATCCTTCATACACTGTGATTGTCTACGCTTTACCTATACAGTCACTGTTTTTTTACCGTTATGCATACATCTCCTTTTACTCTACGTTTTGGACCACACATGGACTATGTTAAATACATTCCTTGCTCTGTGAATCATGTTTATAAAATAAAGGCAATAACAATATTATTTTCTCTGAGATTTCTTTACGCTTGTGCTAGCAATACCGGCAGCGATTTCTCAAAACGAACTTGACACTAGATCGATTTCTTTATCTAAAGCAATGATTAGTTGGCAGCGATTGATGGCAGCGATTCATTCTATTGAAGTTCGATTTCACCCTTAAACTTAATTCACGCAGCGATTGATGGGCAGAGATCCAATTTTTTGACAGTTTAAATTTCCCCTGTTTTTCCAACTAATTTCACGGTGGATTTACCTTCTTTTAAACATTGTTGTTAACTTATCATTTAAATACCCAGCATATTTCATTTTAACACCCATCCAGATCATATAAACATCATGGATAGATTTTTTTTTATGCCATCTACTGCGTTGAATATGGAGAAAAATCCCTGTGTTCTAATCTCTGCGATTTTAGTTTGTGAGACTGTGATTTAAATTTTAGATATCGATACCACTCCCTCGGTAGACAACATTACCTTTGTTAGGAAGAAATAACCTATAACTGTCAGCCAGTAAAATGGTATTGTGTTCTTAATAAGAAAAACCTTACTTAAACCTTCTTCTAGTGGCACTTTTAATCCAACTTTTACTTACACTTAACTAGTTTACATTTTTAAGTAATTTGAACTTGAAGAAAATAAAGGTAGATTATTTAGAAATTAATAAATTTTCATTGATGTTAAATGATGTAACAGTTTAAGATTTTTGATTTTTATTAAACTTGATAGGATTACCTTTGTTAGACAAAGTTTTAAATGTTGAATCATTAGGGTTGTTAGTCGTAATGGTTATCGGCATTTTACCCCTTTTTTCTTACGCGAGGTAAATGGCCAAGGGATTAGTATCTTTATTCGCTAAACATTTAATAGTTTAACAGTGATTGGATACTATGCTCCTTGTGCCTTAAGAATAACTGTAAAAGGGGTTGGTCACAGTCGTTTCACCACTTGGGTTTCCTTGTAGGAATCAAGAATCCTTCGGTCAATTGCACAATTTAATTTTGAGTGGTGTCATCTTCCGTCATTTCGACTCGTTGCTTGGGTCTATGGGTATCGTCCTCTTGTCAGTTTTTCAGTCTCCTAGTGTGTTGGTTTTGTCTTGAGTATATGGTCCAAATAGGTTAGGTTGCGCGAGGATTATTGTCGCGCCTATCACCTAAGGATGACATGATCCTTGACTAAGGGATCATGGCACGCCCTATTGGGTAGAGGCGAATCATAACTTGGCCATATTTGGTCCTTTCCGTTGTGGGTGTTGTTGATCGTTATACGTTTGTTGTTGGTGCTTGGGGTTAACTCCTACAGGTGTTTGGTTTCACACCATAGAGGTTCTACTTACTGGGTGTCAAGGTCGTTGTGTCAGGATTGAGATGTCATCCTTATCTTGCAGGTGTTGTCATGTTTGTGTCAGACGCGAAGTCGATTCTATTTTTTGACTTACGCATGTTCGCCCAGTTGATCATTGTTCAGTGCATTGAGTCATGTTGTTTGTTGCCTGATCGATGTACGTGTGAGCTTTGTCTGGTTGTGTGGTTAAATGTGTCGTCATTATCATACTGCCTACACAAAAAAAAAAAAAAAAACTTTGCTTCACTTTTGGTCATAACGGCTGAGGGGACATTGCATATGGTATCAGAGCGAGGTGTAACCCTACGAATTTGGATCGCCAGAATTTCCACTGCAGTAAACCCATGAGAATCAACCGTTGCGTTAATTAAAAAACTTAACGTGTCCTTGTGGTGATCTCATTTAGAAGACGCCTCAGAGGTTCGCAATGTGGTGCCATGTAAGGGGGTGCGATGCCTCCAGAAGTTCATTCACCATCAGAATCGAACCCCTAAGGGGAAGAACAAGTCCTCAGGCTAGATTCACTTATAGTAAGGGATGATGATGGTCTGACAAGGCCCTCCCAAGTAATGTCAAGGGACTTGATTCACCATCGGTACTGAGATGAGGTCAAGGCACCTGTACCCCTGAGGTTTCACAATGTGCCCTAGCTAGTACCGTTAGCATCCACCGAGAACTTGACAGATTTGATTTCTCAAGCCCACGGGTGTTGTGGAAGGCTGTGTCATCGAGGCATGGTTGTATAAAATGGAGTTGTGCTTCACGCTTCACGCTTATGACCTCCAGCATGAAGGTCCATATGGTGGTATTTCAACTAAAGGGGAGCGCTCTTCTATGGCGGAAGACGCTCCTACCACTTTTGAACATGTTCGGTGAAGACATGTCATGGGAACTGTTCGAGGGATGGTTCCAGGAGAGGTATATTTCTGAGGAATTCCTTGAGCATCATCTCAACAAGTTTGACGCCTTGTGACAAGGCAGTTGCACGGTGCCCAAGTGAGAGGCCCGTTTTGGAGCTATTTCGGTATGCTCCACATCAAATTGCCTAGAAACTTAAGGTCAAGGAGTTCAAGTTTGTCCTTATTATTAGAATTTAGCTTCTACTTCAGGTACCAGGATTACTAGACCAAAGAAAGTGTGTTGGATTTTGGGGTGCCACACTACTAGCATTCCTACCTAGAGGAAAGGGTCAGCGCATCTCGATCAGCCAGACCCACTACCATGGGAGTTTTGGGAAAGGCCCATTGGACTCTTGTAGCGGTGAATAACCTCTAGGCAGAGCACCAGTCAACTGTGCTCAAGATGTTAGGTATCGTTGCTGACCAAACCCTTAGTATTTAATAGATCCTGGCGCTACCAAGAGTTTCATTTCTGGTGCAGCGCTAAAATGGATTAAGGTAAAGGCAGTCGAACCTAATGAGTTAAACCTTGTAGAGATGGATTTGGAATCCAAACAGAATGTTGGAGGAAAGGTTATAGGTTGTACCCTTAACCTAGGAGAGTTTGTCACCAGGGCCAATCTGTACGTCACGATCTTAGGATCTTATGACGTCGTGATTGGTATGGACTGGTTGGAATCGCATGAGGCGATAATCAACTATAATACCAAATGGTTTAGATTGGTCGATGATGAGGAATATAGATACGTGATTGTAGGTCGGAACCAGGGAGTTTCCTGAGGTTTTTCTCTTCTTTGTAGTTACGGAAGAGCATGTGCAAGGGATTTAAGCTTTATGTGATCCTTGCATTGAACGAGAAGGCAGTAGTGGAAGGTCTAGAACACCTTCCAGTGGTGAGAGAGTTGTGGATGTCTTCCCAAAGGAGTTACCTGGGATGCCACCAGAGAGGGAATTGGAGTTTACCATAGACCTGAAAATGACGACTGAACTGATAGAAAGAACACCTTATAGGATGTCGACCCCGGAGTTGCAAGATTTGAGAATGCAACTAATGGAGTTGTTGGACTTGGGACTGATACGTCCAAGTGTGTCACCGTGGGGTGTGCCTGTTATTTTCATATGAAATAAGGATGGGTCGTGGAGGCTCTGCATTGACTACCGTCAATTGAACAAGGAAACGATCAAGAATCAGTATCTATTTCTGAGGATTGAAGATCTGTTCGATCAGATGAAGGGGGCGACAGTGTTCTCAAGGATCGATTTGTGATCAGTGTATAACTAGTTACAGATCAAGGAGGATGATGTCCCTAAGACTTCCTTAATGACGAGCTTTGGAATTACGAGTTTACTATTTTACAGTTTGGACTGACAAATGCCTCAAGGGTATTTATGAGTTTGATGAATGGGGTGTTCCACGAGTACCTGGAAAATTTCATCCAAGTATTCATTGACGATATTTTGATTTACTCTCGGACAACGGAGGAGCATGAAGAGAACTTGGACTTGGTACCACAATGTCTGCGAGAGCCCAAACTGTTTGGGAAGTTTTCCAAATGCTCGTTTTATCAATCGAGGATTCACTACTTAGGGCATGTCATCTTCGACGAAGGTATCACCATGCATCGAGCAAGCATCGAGGCTATTATGGAATGGTCTACATCGATGAATGTCTCGGAAGTGCGTAGCTTCATGGTTTTAGCAGGATACTATCGATGATTCGTCGAGGGATTTTAGAAGATAGCAAATCCGATCACAGAATTGCAGAAGAAGAACAAGAAGTTTGTTTGGACTGAGAAATGCGCAGAAGCATTTTAGAGGCCCAAGGAGCTATTGAAAATGACACCGATACTAAAGGTCCCTGACATAGACACAAACTTCTTGGTATGCACTGATGCATCCAAGGAAGGCTTAGGTGGAGTCTTGATGCAAGACAACTGAGTGATCACTTACATCTCTAGGAAGCTGAGAAGGCATGAGGAAAACTATGTGACGCATGATTTGGAGTTGTTAGCCTTTGTATATGACTTGAAGGTTTGGAGACACTACCTTGTTGGAAAAAAATTTGAACTAAATATGGAGCACTGTGGACTACAACACATATTTATGCAAAGCGACTTGAACGTGCGATAACAATTTTAGTCGGAACTGCTTAGCAAGTATGATTTCAAGATTTATTACATAAAAGGAATAGTGAACCGAGTAGCAGATGCATTGAGTCAGAGACCACACATATTTTTGGTGTTGCCTCTTCAGAAGAATCTACGTGAAAATATTCTAACCTTACAGTGCGACAATGACTTGTACAAAGAGGTCAAGGAATTTATCGAACAAAACACAATGATGGTACCAAGATTTGAAGGATTTACGTTTGATGACGATGGATTATTGAGGTTTAAAAATGGGATTTACGTACCACCGAATGACGAGTTGAGGAGCTTGATCGTAAACAAGGCTCATAGAGAAGTATACATGGCTCACCCGGGAGTCACGAAGATGAGGGTGGACATTAAACCCTTATTCTTCTAGAAAGGAATGAAGGCATACATAGTCAACTATGTGGCCAGATGTCTAGAATGTCAGTAGGTAAAGGTTGAACATAGACATCCAATAAGATTACTACAGCCACACTCTATTCCAGAATCGAAATGGGAGGTTATTTCGATGGATTTTATTGTTGGATTGCCACTGACAGCAAGGAGAAACGACTCGATTTTCATGGTAGTCGACACTCTGACAAAGAGTGATCATTTTATTCCTATGCATACTATGTATCAGGAACCTGTCATAGCTATAGTTTTCTTCAGTGAGAGTGTGAGGCTACATGGTGTTCCTAAGATGATTATATTCAATCAAGGATCAGTGTTTACTGGACGATTTTGGACTAGTTTCCAAGAGGCCTTGGGAACACAACTTAACTTTAGTACTGCGTATCACCCAGAGACTAATGGGCATACTGAACGAATGAACTAGACCTTGGAGGACATGTTGTGCATGTATGTGATGGACCAACAAAGTTATTGGGAAGAATTCTTGCCACTGGTGGAATTCACTTATAACAACAATTACCAAAGCACCATTAAGATGGGGCCTTTCGAGTTTCTTTACGGGAAACCATGTCAGATGCCTTCGAGCTGGGATCGTCTTGAGGATAGGGTCCTGGTGGGAACAGAAGTAATCCAAGAAATGGAAGAGAAAATGAAAAAAATAAGACAAAGGATTAAAGAAGCATAGGATCGACAGAAGATTTATGCTAATGCGCACGGTGTCGACCATAATTACGAAGTTGGTGATTGATTTTTCTTCCAGATAAAACCGCATAAGAGTTCGATCAAGTTTGAAAAGAGAGATAAACTCTCTCCTAGGTTCGTGGGACCTTTTGAGATTGAGGAGAGGAAGGGGCCTATGGCCTATCGAATAGCCTTGTCTGATTCTTTGAGGCTTATGCACGATGTTTTTCACGTACCTGTTTTGAAACATTATATTAGTGATCCTACACATGTTATTGGCATGAGTTACTTGCAGGTATTGGATGAGGGGGTGCTCACGGATGAGACGATCCACATGCTAGATAATCGCATTCAACAGCTACGGCGTCGAATAGTAGATCAGGTCAAGTTCCAGTGGGACAACTATAGTCTGCATTCGGTGACCTAGGAGGATGCATATGATATGCGCTAGCAGTTTCCATTTTTGTTTTATAGATAAAATTATGTTATGATGATACACATTATTTAGGCACTTATATACTGTGAAAATTCGGGACGAAGTTTAGACCAAGAGGGGGGGGTGTATGTAACATCCCACTCTTGCATGCACTGAGCGAACTTATTCTTTGAGGACACTTGCTTGCAATTGATCTGGATTAATATACTATTGGGAATTTGATTATGATTATGAGGCATTATGAATTGATGACATGCTATTTTTTTGTATTGACATAGACAGGTGATATTGACTCGGTTTTCCTAAGTGTGCAAGATTTTTATCCTTGAGGATGCAGAGGCATCAATGAAACCCCTTGGACTCTGGATCGAGTCATGGAGTGATCTATTGGGGGTTTTATTGTTGTATATATGACATTTGTGCATCTAATTAGATGATATTATTATGGATACTATATCTGACATGATTCATTGATGATGCAAGCTAACGATAGCTTGCCAACCAGACTCACATGTGGAGCAGAGGGGTCATGCATGACTACCAGAGACATTGAGGGAGAGGTGTGGACAACAACCCTTCCACAACCTACTAGTACTCTCGTTGTGGCTCGAACTGTAGGTTAACGATTACCTAGTTCAATAACACCCATGATGCAGTGAGGGCCGACTGCGACGGTCACTCACGATGATTTTAATAGATGCACAATAAGGCAGGGTCCGTATTCCTTAGAGTCCCTTAGTATCCCACAATATCACCTGGCGGAGTATTGACTCCATGGGTATTTTTTGTCTACCAAGTCATTCAAGAGGCAAGTGGAACCCTTGGAGCACGTAGTGCGTCCTGAAGGGCACGTCACGTAAGAAAAATAGAAAGAGGTGAGTGGCACCCTTGGAGCACGTAGTGATTTCTGAAGGGCATGTCGTTCAAGGGAAACAAGTTGAGGTGAAAGGCACCCTTGGAGCACCTAGTGCCTCCTGAAGGGCATGTCAGGTTGTTAATTAATAAATGGATAAACCTAGATGGCCTTAGGATGAATAACGTGATAAGAAATATTTTAAAAATTTCCCCTAATAAAATGTCGTCCATCCTAGGAAAATAAAGTCTAGGTCTAAGTGATACTTGTGATAAAAGAATTTTTATCTATTTATATAAAAATAAAAATAAAAATAAATAAATAATAATGATAATCATCATTAATCATGTGGTGAGAAGGGGGTAAGTAATTCATTTAATTCATAAAAATCTTTTTGGGGATAAAATTTAAAAAGGGGAAAAGGGGATATAATTGGTTTCTCACTTATGATAATAAAAAATTATTAATTAAAAAGGAAAAAGAAAAAAAGTTAATTTTCTACACCTGACAATTTGAGTTTTAAATGAAAAGGGAAAGAGAGAAATTTAAAAGAATTAGGAATCTAGAAAAAAGTGGCAAACATAAAAAGAAAGGGGAATCCCAAGGAAAAAGAAGAAAGTCTAACTTAGTAAGGTATCTGGCATTTAAGAACTTTTTAAATTAAACTCAACTAGTAAATTAATAAGGGGTGTTATCACTTAAATTTCGTCTGCAAATGGCTACAGGAATCCAACATCTTCAAACAGCTATGAGTCCACCCATGGACCAAAATTACCAAAAATGCATTTCCAAAAGGTCCAAAACTATACAACCAATTATAAAATCAAAGTGTGCCATGACTTCACAGGGAGTGCGCACACATGCACCATCCAGAAATGAAAGAAAAGAGCGCATGCGCACGATGCGCGACTGTAGTCGCTAAAATCTGTGCACACCTGAGAAACGACGCATTTATGAGATTGGTCAGCCTCCCACCCACTTCTGGTTCAACTTCCAAGTTGATTTGACATCCAAATCTCAGCTAGATCTGACTGGGTGGCTGGTCAAAGACCTAAAAGTGCCCTAAACAACCCATTTTCACACTAAAAGCTGGTTGCACAATACCTCAAAGTGGTGCCATAAAACAAGGCCATGGGTGCAATACATTTTCAAGGAATTCATTTGCAAGTTTATGATGTTGCTATTCTCTTGGGGAATCCTCTTTTCTCATCAAGAGCATACTAGCACCATTACATTTCAGCAATCCACCTCACCTTTTGAGTGGATTAGCTTGGGATTCTTTCACCATTTCTTTCAAGTTTCAAAGTTGTAAGAAGAGCTCAGTTGTGGGGGTCCAAGACCCCTCCCTTGGATGAAGAAGGGATCCAAAGTCCTCTTTCTTCTTGGTGTTTTGTTTTCACTAATATAATCATTTCCATTGGTGACATGAGTCTTGTTTGTTTCTTGTTCTTATGTCCTTATGCTCAATAGTTTAGTTGTTCTTTCCTTTTCTAGTTTAATTCTTAGCTTAGTCTTTTATGTTTCTTTTTCTAACCCTTTCCTTTACAACTGTCTTGCTTAGCTAACCCTACTAAGCTTGTACGCACCTCTATTTTGCTCATTTAGGTGACAAAAGAGGCATAAAATATTAGCGACTCCACTGGGGAAAGGTATCAATTTCCTACCCCATTTGGATTTTTCTAGCTCTTCTTTTGGTTTATTTAACCTGTAGGTACCTTAACCGGCCCAAGCCAACCTACAAAACATCCAATTCAAAGCTGAATTGAGATCATTCCATTCAAAATTTTCTTCATGGCCGTGTGACATGTGTGCGCGGGTTTATTGGCCCACAATCACACATCGTGCACACGTGCGCCAAAATTACTGTGTTATTCAGCGCTTTCTATGCACCCGTGCCCAAAAGTCTTTTTTGGTTTGTGCATAGGTGCTCAGTGCACCTCTGTCTACTCTTAGACCCATGCACTTGTGCAGAAAAATACACATTGTAAGCCTTTTTATGATTTGGGGAAGGCCCCTAGCCTTCTTAAAAATGATTGCATGCATATTGTAATCTACACCACACTTAGTTCCCTCTCCATATAAAGGGATTAGTCAAAACACATAGGCACTTAGGGGGTTTAAAATCATTATTTCCTCTTTTTGCTTTCATTTTGCCACATGGATGGCTTGCTTTGACTAAGAGTATAAGTTGGAATAATTTGTAATCACATAAAACTTGCATTGGGACCAGAAGTTGGATAACAATTGTTTAGTATGCTCTTCTCTCATGCTTCAAAGAGACCTTGAGAATCATAAAAAGTTTGTAGGACAATTTCATCTCCCTTAAAAAGACTAAAACCTTTAGGAGAGGACAACAGCCCCCCTGGGACTCCTCTTAGTTTATTTTTCAAACACATCTCAAGATTGTAAAGGGCCCATACATGCCCACATGCTACAAAAATAAGATAGTGTTGAAATTTACTTTCTTAGATTAAATCACTAGGGAAGTTTAAATGTTTTGTAATAGGCCCATATATGCCCACATGATCACAATCTAGGATAGTTTCAATGCTTTCTTAGAGTAGATCACAATAGGGAGTTAAAGTAATAGTAAAGGACCCACATGTCCACATGCTAGTTTCCTAGGGACTTTTGAATTACGCAAGGTTGTACCAAATATATTTAGTTAATTAGGTAATCAACACTTGTAAGGACCAAGCGAAGTCCACATGCAGCAAGGTGACACCTAATTCATTAAAACATTGGCACACTTTCACTCTTTCCTACACAAAAGTCACTTATCACTCACATAGTTTTCATCTCGAAACGTGGAGGTTAAAGTAAGTTTCCTCCAATGGGATTCCAAAACACCCCACCCTTTTCTTGACAAAACTATCCACTCCCATTTAATTTCAACGAGATTCGCTCACACTCTCAATCTCTCAAATAATCACATCTAAATTTTTTCTAAAAACTCACTAAGTTTTCCTCCATAGGAGGTGCCAAAAGAAATCTTTTAGTCTAGGTAGGATTTTGAGGATAGGCATCCAAATAACTCCACGTTATCTGGTGCTCAGATTTTCAAATAAATAGAAGTTTTCAAATAGGGAACTCTAAATCCTCCAAGTCAAGTGTTCCTAACACCATAAGGCAAGGAGATACCTGTGAAGGGTTGAAGGCCAAGGTCCGGTTGTTCTTTGCGTCCCCCCTTGAGGCACCCACCTCTTAGACAGGATCCATCGCGTGACCCATTTCTTAGGGTGAAAAATGTTGCACTTTGACCGAGGTACCTAGTGACCAAATTTTAGGACGTCTACCCAGGTGGCAATTGTGGGCTGCAATTGCACCTTGATCGGATTTTGTGTGGCTATTGGGAAATATTTCCATCTCTTTCGGGATATGCCCCCTCTACCCCTCATTATAACTGATTACTTCATCCTTCACTAGTTTCTCTTTCGGTGGCTTCAGACCCCACTGTTGAGTAATATTGGAAGGTCCAGTGCTATTTGAGAGGAAGGACGTTACGTATTTTAGGACACGAGCATTTGTTTTCTTTGATCCCCACCCGAACAAAACCATCTATCCACATATGTGTTTCTTTATCAAAACACTTTATGTATGATGCACTTCTAATTACATTTGATTTAGATATATATTGTGTAAAGTTCAAAAATTGCAACAAAGGCTCTTGTTTATTTATTACTCTCACCATCACTCCCACACATCCACTCAGCTAGTCGGACATCATAGGGGACCCACAGAACCCCTGTCATTCCACACGCTTGCTAAACCTCCCTCCTATCATAGGGGGAGTTACTAGTCTTGCCAACTCATCGGCTCCACCTTCTCACACTCCTATGAGTGCCACTATCTTAGGATCATCTTTTCTTAGTTCCACTTTACTTGGGTCAAATTCCCAAGGTTCACCACCCACTCGCTCCCCTTTACATGGAAGCAGGGGGGAAACTTCCTCTCAAGGGGGAAGTACCAACCCACCTAGTCCCCCCCAAGGGTCAGGTTCACAACAGACTCACACCATGGCTGGAACTAATCCTCTTCCACCACTCCAGATTCCATACTTGGCCTCTCTCAACATACCATAACTAAGAAAACTCACAAATGACCCTATATTACATGACCCCACATGGCCTGCAATGCCTACCAAACTACCTTCAGATATCCCCAAGTTTGAAGGAAATGCAGGAGATGACCCTGCCAACCATGTCATGAATTTTCACTTATGGTGCTCTTCTAACAACATTATGGATTATTCCATCCAACTACGATTATTTCAACGCACACTCACTGTCTCATCAACCAAATGGTATGTAGACAAAAAATTAGGGTCCCATACGACTTTTGAGTCCTTGGCCAAAGCATTTTTGACCTTCTTCCAATTACCAATCCACCATGACAATGGTCTTGAACTACTCTCTAATTTTAAACAAACCTTAGCCACACACATCGTTTACCACATTCACGAGTGGTGTCAATGACGTAGTTTGTGCAAAGCGGAAACCACCAAACAATAATGTCTTGATTAGTTTCTCATATCACTTTTTTCTCTCCTCGGTAAATATGTGGCTTCCACCTTCCCTCAATCAGAAGAAGAAACCATCAGTAAGGATCAAAAGTACAACCTCATCTATTCACAATCAGGGTACTTGTATATAGTACTTCTTGATCTCCCAAAACCTATGTCATTTGGCCAAGATAAACCCAAGATGTCTCACTCAGCAGATGGATTGATTGGTAACACCACACACCACAATCCACAACCCCAACAATCACTAATGTATGGCACACCTCAATATCCATAGGCATATGGAGGAACCTCTTATTATCCTCCACCCCCTTATCAACAACCATACCCTGCTTCCCTTCCTCCACCCATTAGTGGGCCACCGTCGGTACCCACAATACATCCACCTATCAAAACAAGTTATGGTACCCCCTCTTCCTCAGCTTGTACTCTAAGTACTAGAGAAAGCACCACACCTTCCTATGTACCTTGCAGATCATTACCACAAAATAATCCGTACTTTCCATTTCCTGGCTCTCCCTAGCCCATGGCTCCACCACAAGGACACCCTCACGCTGGGGTTAATTTTGTTCAACCCTCTCCCATTCAGTAATATCAAAATTTCGAACAATTGAATACAGAAAATCTGACCCATCAATCAAATAATGCCAAAAAGAAAGGAAAAAAATGGAACAATAACAACCCAGGTCAAGGCGGGGATCACCCCCAACAGAACCAACCTACAGGGGGCAACCAAAACCAAGGGAATCAGAACCCCTAGGGGGGAAATAATAACAGACGTCAAGGGAAAAATAACAATAATATTCTAACCAACTTCCCTTGTTCCCTTTGCGGTGATTTCAGTCATTAAACAGATTAAACGGATGAAAGACTTAGGAAATGGACCACATCCTCCAACACTGCCTGCACCTTAGCAGGCCCCACAACAATACGTGAAACAACCTCCCCCAGTCATGCTTCAGAACCCCATTCCGCACCAGGGTGTGATGAACACCCAACAGGAGATGCAGCCTACCCCACCACAGTTGGGACAGTATCTCAATCCAAACAACCCCGCATATCATACTATCCTCCTCACTAGTGAGGAAGAAGTCCTTCTATAGACACATAGTCGTCAATACTGTGCACCCACTGAGTCTCCTCCCATTCCCCCAGAAACAATCCCAGCACCAATGGGACCCCCGTTGGTGATTCCTCACCCTAACATGGAAACACCTCTTTGCATCCCTCGCATCCCATTGCGCAGGAATGTCCACAACCTGCAGGCTAGGGAAGCTCATAATTACAGTTTGGTCAATGACTTAGCACAATCCCCGACTACCATGTCAGTCTTAGAAGTCCTTCAAACTTGTCCCACTTAGTGGAAATCATTACTTTCCTCCTTGGGGGCAGTCGACCCCGCGGATACTAAACTCATCACATTTGATCTCAATAGCGGAGAACCTCTCCTCCCCTCTCTCATCGCTTTTCAAATCCCAGTCAAAATTCAGAACATTACAGTTCATCGGTGCATCATCGATGAAGGCACATCCACATGCATCATGTCCAAGTCTTTATGGAAGAAACTTAGTTCCCCCAAACTCATACCATCTTCCATTACCTTAAGCGCTTATGATGGACGACCATCTTCTCCTGAAGGGCTCTTCCAAAATGTCCCTGTGGAACTCAGGGGCAAGACCATTCTCATTGACATTGAAGTTATCAACGCCCCAGTCAATTACAATATCTTGTTCAATTATAGCAACATGTAATCTATGAAGGCAGTTGCCTCTTCCGTATTTCGAACCATGATGTTCCCCCATAATGGGAAGATCATTACAATTGATTAAGTTTCACATTATGAGCCTAACCCTTCTGCCAACATCAATAACATTCTCCCTCTCATCCACACTAATCATGAAGCATACCCACTCATCGAAATGGGGCCCATAATTTTCAAAGACCCATCATTGTTAGGAACTTACCATGGTGCACCACCACTCCTTCATCCTTCCAATCAGTTATGTGTCATATCATCCAAAGGAATTGACATTGAGGATACCCTTCTTCCCAAGGAGGCTTCCTCATATCTGACGTCCCACTAGTCTCAGAGCCCCTCCCTCACGAGCCTCCTGGGAACTCATCGAATCCACCAGTTCACAATTTCACCTCACCCCAAGGCCATATCCTAGTTTGGGAGACAATTCCCCAAGCCATTACTCAAATACCCTACTTTTACCCTCCACCAGACGTATAATATTTCCAAGTAGCCGCACCTAATATGGTGTTGGAAATCCCAGTTTGGTATTTACATCCACCAGAGATGGTTCCTCAACCATCCCTTCCCCCCCAAACAGAAGGAATCCCAATGCATATTCTCATACTCAATCCCACCATACCCTCTACACCCCCACTCACTAACCTCCCTACCACAACTGGGGACAGGCGAAAAAATAAGGATCCCACAGCTCCACTTCCCCCACATGTCCAACCTCCTTGCGTGCTATGTGAGAAAGATGGACACCCAACCAACAAATGCCCATCTTTACGTGAGTTATGTAACCCAATTCAACTCAATCAAACACCATCACCATTCGTCACTTTTGCAAGTGTTGCTACTACCTCCCCTAATGCAAGTAGCAAAGGGATGTGAACCAAATTCACTTGCGCCATATGTTCAAAATATGGCCATTATGCACACCATTGCCCAGTGCTACCTCAATTCCAAAAGACATTAGTAGAAGTACGCCAAAGCTTCCAGCATGAACCCAGTCCAACTACATCATCCCCACCAAACATCACTAACATCCATTATGTCACAACTTCAGTCAACAAACGCCTGAGATGCCCTTGCTCTCTATGTGAATCCTTAGATCATTTTACATATCAATGTCCTATGATCATTGAATACAAGAAATGCCAAATGAACTTGATTCAAACCCCACCCCTTACAGAATCGATAATTGACCTTACCCCATCACTAGAGATTTTTCATATTATTTCTCCTGAACCAAAAGCACTCCCTATTCCTCCATCGTTCTTGGATGACTTATACGAGGATGCACCCCCAAATCCCCCCAATTCTTCTATTCATTTCCCCATGGAAATTTTACATCCAACTACCACTTATACTCCTCAGTATATCAATATTTGGTTTATGTCGAGCGAACCATCACAATCTCATTGTGTCATTCCCCCTTCTTCTTCATCACCAGAGGACAACCATACGATGACAGTCACCGATATCCCTCTTTTAGATCCCTTGTATTCCCGCCAATTCTACTGTGAAAAGGACATACTCAAGGAATTAACCACCCCCGACTACCCATGGGATCTGCTACACCATAGAGCGCTCTTCTTTTCACAAGAAACCTCCATGCCTCCTAACCAGCACCCCATATACGCAGTCGAAACTAAGGATTTTATCCCCTCAGGTCATATCGACCAGTTCAACAATCCCATCTCTGCCCCTGACGCTTTTGAAGAAGGCAATATGGCCAACATTTCCCCTACCATCAAAATCGATATTTCCATCAGAGATGGAGTCGTTGAGGAAATTACCATTGGCGTCGCATGCACTCTTGAATAAAACACCGCCTACAAAGCCCTCTTCCAAGAATACCAGGATATTTTTGCCTGGTCATACATAGATATGCCTGGCCTTGATCCCTCTATTGTCGAACATTGCATAGACACCTGGCCTGATATCACACCGGTTCGCCAAAAACAATGACCGCTACACCCATCCAAAGTAGCAGCCATTAAGGCCGAGATTGACAAATTATGCACGATGGGGTTCATCTACCCCATTTCCTATACCTCATGGGTTTCCAACCCTGTACCCATTAACAAAAAATAGGGCACTATCCATGTATGCACGAACTTTCGTGATCTTAATCACGCCTGTCCCAAAGACAACTTTCCAACTCCTTTCATTGATCAAATTATCAACGACTGCGCAGGCCACGAGGATTTATCCTTCATGGACGGTTTCTCTAGCTATAACCAAATCCAAATTCATCCAGTCAATCAGTACAAAATTGCATTCACCACCCCTTGGAGTGATTTTTCATATCGGGTCATGCCATTTGCCCTAAAAAATGCTGGCGCAACCTTCCAATGTGCTATGACATACATTTTCCATGATCTGGCTCATATCATCCTCGCATACTTGGACGACCTCACAGCTTGATCCAAAAACACACCCATCATCTTAATGATTTACAGATCATCTTCCAATGGTGTCGTCAGTACAACATCCTCTTGAACCCCCTCAAGTGTGTGTTTTGCGTCACTGTCGGGTGCCTCCTCAGATTCATCGTTTCCCAAAGAGGTACTACCGTGGATCCCCTCAAAGTCTAGTCCATCACAAAATTTCCACCCCCCTGGAATTTATGCCAATTCCAGAGCCTACAAGGAAAAGCTAACTTTTTACGGCTATTTGTCCCAAACTACGCCACTTGAGCACACGATTTCCTTCACTTACTATGCCATGACATCCCATTCCACTGGGATGAACATGCCCAAAAATATTTTGACGATCTTAAAATGGCACTCTCCAATGCCCCTTTAATTAGTTCACCTAACTATAATCGCGACTATATCCTCTACATATCAGCGTCAGCCGTCTCAGTAACAGGAGTTCTCATTCAAATCGACAATGATGATCGTGAGCATGTCCTTTACTACATTAGTAAAAACCTCTCAGGGCCACCCTTGAAGTATAATCACGAAGAGAAACTAGCCCTTGCAGTTGTCCTCGCAGTCCAGAAATTGCGCCATTACATTCTGCTTCGCACAACCAAAGTCATAGCAGATTCTAACCCCATGCAATACTTGCTCAGTCATCGACAAATTAATGGTACATTTTCCTGATGGATCGTTATCCTTCAAGAGTACGATCTTGAATTTTCAACACCCAAGAGCAAGAAATCTCTCATCCTCACCGAAATCGTCACAGCCTTCCCCTCTGATACTACCAGTTCCCCCGTCAATACCAACTTCCCCAATGAACATCTCTTTTACATCACTTCAGATGACCCTTGGTACATCGACCTCCTCGTCTACCTCCAAACCCAAAAGTTCGATAACCACCTCTCACGAGATGATCTTTGTCGTATTCGCCACCAGACACCCTTTTATCTCCTCATCGGAGATATATTATGTCAATGAGGGGTTGACACCATACTCCATCGATGATTGACTATTGACGAAGTCGATAGAGTCTTGAACGACTGCCATAGCGGTGCGTGCGGGGGCCATCTCTTGGGGATGTCCACTACTCATAAAATCATCTACGCAGGTTATTTTTGGCCTACGTTATTTCACGATTGCATTCATGTTGTGAAGCAATGCGATAAATGTCAGCTTTACGCCAACAAAGCACAAGCACAACCTGCTCTTCTCCACCTAGTCATTACTGCATACCCCTTTTGTAAATGGGGCATCAACTTCATGACTTGTAACCCCCCATCCAGCAATGGACACAAATACATCATTTTTGCAGTCGATTACTTCACAAAGTGGGCTAAATATATGCCCACCTTCAACAATATCATTGACACTGCAGCGTGTTTTTTCTTTAATCACATCATATCCCACTTTGGAGTACCACTCCAACTAGTCTTTGATCACGGGAAACATTTCGAGAATGATATTTTCATCAAACTCTCATCCTGGTTAGGATTCTCCCATGAGTTTGCCTCACCATATTACCCTCAGTCCAATGGATAGGTTGAAGCAATTAAGAAGGTCCTCAAGACCATGTTACAATGCATGGTTAACAAACATAAGACCAATTGGCATAATATGTTATTTTCCGTGCTATGGGCTTACCGTACAGCCGTGAAAATGGCCACTGGTTTCACACCATTTCATCTAGTCCACGGGGTCAAGGCCACTCTTCCTATCGAGTGCGAAATTCCAACCTTACGCACCGCAATTGAACTATTACCCGACACTGCTCCAATGGAGCAGGGTTTGTTGAACTTAGATTCCCTATATGAAGAACGTCGATCTTCATTACAGAGCAATGAGGCAACCAAAAAATGGTCAAAGGCCACCTTTGATTTCCATGTCAACCTTCGCTCATTCCACGAAGGCGACCTCATCCTTGCTTATGATATCTCTCATGATACCCTTGGTCATGGAAAATTCAAGTCACTGTGGCATGTTCCCTACATTATCCAACATTGCCTCACCAAAGGTGCATAGATCCTGGCTTCCCCCGAGGGCCTCTCTCTCAAAGAGCCTGTCAACGGGTTATACTTAAAGAAATTTTATGACTAAGCATAGCCATTCTACATTAGTTTATTTCTTTTATACTGTTTTTAATCTTTTTTCCATACCTCACGTCTAAAATATCATTTGTGTTATTGACAGATGCTTCCTCCACCGGCCTACCACATCGGTTACACCGACGGCACCAGCTATTAGACACAAAATCTCACTTCGATAGCTTGGGCCCTCTATTCCCCCTCACATGAACTACTCCACTCTAGCGGCATATGTTTGGTTTCAACAACCAACAAGCAAGCTGAGTACATGACCGTGATTGGCCTCCTCGCCAATGCCAACCATCATCATATTCATCACCCTAGCGTCTTACTTAACTCCCAACTAGTCGTCCTCCAACTCAACAATGTGTACCGTGTTCGTGATCCTTGCCTTTTTTGCAAATACCTGCAAGTTAGACTTTTATCTCAACGTTTTGATTTCATTACATTTAAACATATTCCAAGACAATTTAATCAAATTACAGATAACCTAGCTAACATTGTACTCAACTGGCATATATCACATCAAGACACCTTTACACACACATAAACCATCAAAAGTCTATCACGGCATATAGATTAGACATCATACATAACATTAAACAATTCTCACACACATGTGAACATCACAAAGACCCCCAAAAATGTATATCCATATATATATATAAATGTCGGTCAACAGTTCCATCAAAATGTTTGCATACACATAGAATATGTCGTATACAAAATCCACAGGCCAGTGTAGCACCTCAGTACAAAACTGGTGTCACCACACCAAATGGGATCACCAACCTATATAATATAAAAAAATTACAAAGAGAGACACTCATGGTGCCTCTAGAGCACCACTTCCTATCCCTCCCTCAGGCAGTGGTGCCCCAGCCACTATCGGTCCCTCCGGACCTGGAGGTAACCACCCCGTCATCATAACACCTGTTACTGTTGCTCGTCGAACCACGTTCCGCCACATCAGTGGAACTCCCACACACTGCTCTAGGATTCCCTAGTCCTGGATGCGTGACAACATGCCCTTAGGCACTCCCTGTAGCACTGCTTCCAAGTGGCGACGAATATCCTCAAAATCTCCCCTAACCTCAACAGGAAGAGCATGTGATGGCCCTACACCAGGGTCATCGAAATGACGTCTCCTAGCTACTCTCTCCTCGCTAGCTGGTCTCACCTCAACATCCTCATTCCATCGTATCTCCCCCGCCCATGGCTCCCCCCGCGGAGGCCTCACTGACCCCTGACGAGCCGACACTCTCACCAACTCAACCTCACGCCCACGAGGTCCCACATCTGCACATACAAACAAACAAAGGATAGAATCAACATCCATCTATACACAATACATAGGTCATACTATCTCAATTATCAACATATCAAACAAATCACAAACATACCTTGATTGTCAAACACCTCTCCCGGAGGTAACACCATATCCGGATCACCCCGGAAGTCAACCCCACATTATGGATACTGCACTATGATCTGCGGCATTTGTCGCCATAACTGTGCAGCCTTGGCCATGAAAAAATGACCACCCTCACCACCACCGTGGCTAATCAAAATCCTTGACCACCGCATCAGTCACGGCTCTCATGCACCAGGTGCACCCAAGAACACTCTAGGGTGCAACATCGACACCCTCTCCAAAAACCATGCCACTAAGATGGACCTAAAGGAAAATTCCCTGAGTCCGCAACCCGACAGCTGTCGAGCTGCCTTACCATCTTGGCATGCAGCATCAAGCCCCAGGCAAAATTCTCTCCCGCCAATGCCCTCCCCATAATCCTTAGCTGGCCACCACTATTCTGCTGAGTCACAAGGGACCCATAAACCCTCACAACCATCGCTGCTACACATCGATGAACCAAAGCATCCATAGCCCCGATACTCACCATGGAGCCTGACATAAAGTCATCTCTCGAACAATACCTCCGGCCGAAGGTAGCCAACTACCCGTCCCCAAGTAACACGGGCCCCGTCGATAAGTGCATTCCCCAAAAAGGGAGCCCATTCAGAAAATACACATCCTCCACCATAGTGAAGGCTAGCTGCTCACCCTGCACCATAAAAAAATGCAGATGCAGACTCCACATCTAGATCAAGAACTGTAGGAGGTACTCCTGGGCCTGTATCAAAGGGCACTCAAAGAACTTCAGCAACCCACAAGCTACCAAAGTGGCACAAACTGTCAGCTCCTCAATAGCCACAACCTCCCTAAGATATGACCAATCCCTCTCTCTCCTGTGAATCGACATCTTCCCAATGATCACCTGCAACCACAAAATCTAGTTCTCAATCACCCATCTTGAACATAAACACATTAAAATCTCCAAAAAAGATGAGTTTTGCACCTGTCAACCTTGCCCCAAAGGCGCGGTTGTTTAAACCCACAGGCGCACACATATGCACGCCTTTTCACCCCACAGGCGCGCACACATGCGTGCCTGTTCATCCCACAGGCACGCATCTATGTGCACCTATCATCCATACAGAGGTGCCTTCATGCGCCCCTATCACGAACACATGCACACATCACAGTGCGCCTGTCCACTACACAGTCACGCACCCATGCGCAGTTGTTTAGCTAACAGGTGTGCATACCATGCGCGCCTTTTTCCCCCCTTAGGGTGCACCCGTGTGCAGATTTCCGGATAATAGGTGCACACCCATGAGCACATATTTCCAGATCTCCTGCGCTCTGGGGGGCCCACACGCACAAAAATCCCTGTACGGCCCTCCGTACAGGTCGTGCCCACAAATAGAAAACCTAATTCTATGCAAGATGATAAGACCACTAACCTGAAGCTCGTTGGTCCTGAATCGGCTGCCTCGTTCTCCAAGAATCTCCAAATCTCCTATGAATATCTCTCATCCAATCACTCTAATAGCAGGTACAAATGAGGTGGCAATGTGGGCCCTACAGCTATATATAGTCCTTTTTGCCAAACGTCCAGACCCCATTCCAGGAGCTCCAGGTGTCCATTTTTCGATTCGTCTTCAGCCATGGGATCAGCATGCTGTCCTCTACATCAAGATAGCCCCCAGGCTATCTTTTTCCTTAGCCCTCGGAGCACCATTTTTTCCATACCCCACCCAGGTACGCATGCTCATGTTCAAAATTATCACATATATGATTGTATGTTCGATTCTCTTCAGATATTGTTCACGTCGGGTATTTGGTTTTCATGTGTGCAGGTACTTGGTCATCATCCACCAGTGCAACCCCGTCAGGTATATAATCGACATTGGCATGTAATCATTCCCTTTGACTCTCAGTTGCATCTCTAGTCACACCCCCCGAAGTTTTCCTTTAGGGTCTCTATATCCAGCTCTACAGTACTATCACCTCCACTGCATTTTGGTACTGTCACCTGGTAGCACTGTCCCCCCACATGAGTTGTCCCATTCATAGTCCCCCTTGGTACTTTGACACTCATGCTACTTTCGCCCCCTAGGGATGGGAGTCTCGATAGTCCTATGCATTTTGGAGAATCAACCACATACTCATTCTCCTCATTTTTCTAGCTTTCCCAATGGACTCCCAGGTTATCTCTTCAAGGTCCTATTTTGACTGTGCCTCCACAATATCCTTAACCATCCATTTCATTCAAAATCAGTTTTCCCATCCACAAATCTCCCTCCATTCCATCTACCTCATACAGAAACCCACCCATGGGGCCCCCAACCTCCACCAGGTCTCCATGCCAATTGTGCCCTAACCGACCCAACCATCTTGCATTGGGGCACCCATTTCTGTATTTGTACACTCATCCCAAATTATTCTTTATTCGTTTGGTAATTGTAAAAATCCTTTGTTTCCATCATTTACATATCTTTTTATCGTCACCTTTGGAGAGTTTCTTCCTTTTTTGGCAAATGCAACCCATGTCTCCCCTGGTTGGGTCACTCCTTATCATCTACTCCTATTGACATCGTCCATAAATTCTGAGTATCCCACAGGCCACCTACCTCTGCTCTCTGAGTTTGTTCACTTTGTCCCTCCTCTGGCATAACTTATCCCACATCCTATTGTCCCCCTGACACTCGACCTAGTTGAACAATGGCAGCTACTTATACTTTACATATATCCCCAACCAAGGGAAAACTTGAGTCTCCACACATCTTGACTTCGTCCATGTACCTCCTCAGTTCCTAACCTCACCTAGTATATTTCATAAAGCCCTTTACTTCTTGGTGTCGCGTCTCCCTTTTTTTTGACATCATCACAGTTTCCAGAAGGGTGACAATATCTTGACTCTCATTAGCTTTCCAATGAGAGGTCTTGGACGACACAGATAGAACCATAACTTCTCCTTGCTGTCATTGACCCCCATGACATTCGACTTCAACACTTTCTCATGTTACGGTGGGTCTTACTTTGTGACTATTGTAGTTGTCTCTTATATTCGCCAAAGACCTCTGAACTTGGTTGGGCTATCAATACCCACATCATCCGTGATACTTCTTAGAGGTGTCCTTGCCTATTGTTCAGAGTATGCTCATCATCAGACTTGTCCTCTGCCTTTATAAAAACCACCCTTGAGGGCACTGCAGTGATCTAGATCAACACACAGTTTTAGTTACTGCACAACACCCTTTTTGAGTTACATGACATGAGCATGGGGCATGCCCACGTTGTTTGTACACAATTTATGTTACACACCTTGTGAAAAGTTGGGTCCTACAAGTTCCCTTCACCCTCCAATGGGTCACTCTTGATACTCTCACTATCGCTCTTTCTTACAATGGTACTCTCAGTAGAAGAAACATTGATGAATTTCGGCTATACGTATGCTCCTAACCTCATCCATGAAGGGGCATGTGTTATCACTGAAATTTTGTCCGCAAATGGCTAGAAGAATCTAGCATCTTCAAACAACTATGAGTCCACCCATGGACCAAAATTACCAGAAAAACATTTCCAAAAGTTCCAAAACTATACAACCAGATATAAAATCAAAGTGCGCTATGACTACATAGGGCATGCGCGCACATGCGCCATCCAGAAATGCAAGAAAAGAACACATGCGCACGATGCGTGATTGTGGTCGCTAAAATCCGTGCACACCTGAGAAACGATGCATTTATGAGATTGGTCAGCCTCCCACCCACTTCTAGTTCAGCTTCCAAGTTGATTTGACATCTAAATCTTGGCTGGATCCGACTAGGTGGCTAGTCAAAGACCTAAAAGTTCCCTAAACAACCCCTTTTCATACTAAAAGTTGGTTGCACAATACCTCAAAGTGGTGCTATAAAACAAGGCCATGGGTGGACTACATTTTCAAGGAATTCATTTGCAAGGTTATGTTGTTGTTATTCTCTTGGGGAATCCTCTTTTATCATCAAGAGAATACTAGCACCATTACATTTGAGCAATCCACCTCACCTTTTAAGTGGAATAGCTTGGGATTCTTTCACCATTTCTTTCAAGTTTCAAAGTTGTAAGAAGAGCTCAGTTGTGGGGGTCCAAGATCCCTCCCTTRGAGGAAGTAGGGACCCAAAGTCCTCTTTCTTCTTGGTGTTTTCTTTTCACTAATATAATCATTTCCATTGGTGATATGAGTCTTGTTTGTTTCTTGTTCTTATGTCCTTATGCTCAATAGTTTAGTTGYTCTTTCCTTTTCTAGTTTAATTCTTAKCTTAGTCTTTTATGTTTCTTTTTCTAACCCTTTCMTTTACWRYTRTCTTGCTTAGCTAACCCWACTAAGCTTGTAMGCACCTMTRTTTTKCTCATTTAGGTGACAAAAGAGGCGCAACAAGGGGGAAAGTTATTAAAACTTGTAAGGGAATATGGGAACACCTAGGAGCGATTCTAGGAGTGCTTTTAGGTGGGGGAGGGAAATAGGAGTAATTAATTAATGAATGAAATTAATTTATCATGCAATGAAGGGGATGGGTGACACATGTACGGGGAGGATTTTATGAATTAAATTGTTGAAAAATAAATTAAATGTGAATTTGGGAAAGTAAAGGACTTTGAAACTCTATATAATGGAGGGAGGAGAAGGATGATGGATCTCTTCTGTTATGCATAACATTATGTTGCAGAATTTTAGACTTGACTGACTTAGCTTGTGGGAGTTGGGATACCCAGCGTGATGAGGAGTGGTAGCTTGGCCTTGCGAGGCAAGCTGGGAGCTATTTTTTCTTTGGTTTAGTGTGCATGGCCCCTTTGCGGCTTGGGGGGCTAAGGGGGAAGAAGAGTACCCCTAGAGTTGGTTGGGAGGTACCGGTGAAGTCTCATCGGTCGAAAAGCGAGAGATGCACAAAGCATGCAAGACAACAACTTAGAGCGGGCGACTTGGGCTACGATACGCTTCCTTTATTCTTCCTGGTAGATTATTACTATACTTTATGCTTCTAGTTCTGTATATTTAATTGGGTAAGGAAAATGATTGACTTAGCATTTTAATTGATAACTGAATTTCCCCCATAGAATTAAGCTCACCGTTGATTGATTCCCTTGGATTTTGATTCCATGCATGTTTTGACCATCCTATGGTTTTATTGCTTTGTAATGAGTTTGCGCTTTTTCTCCCCCTTCGTCCCTAGCTCATCAGTCCACACCTGAGCAGTCGGGTAGGAGAAGGATCGACAGTTGTCACTTCGGTGTTAATAGACCCATGGATCCAAACACCCTTCTTTTCTGTGCGTGGATGATGAGAAAAGGATGTTTCTGCCCAGCCTTCTAACCATGTTGATTATTCATGTTGACTGATTGTATGCTGCCTTCTTGTGTTTTAACACCCCTAGGTATTATTTATCTTTTCTCTCTGTGATCATCTCAACACCCTCTGCGTTTTATATCACCCCTGCATTTTCTTGAATGGTAAATCTCAGCATTATTAATATGTGATTGACATTAGCTTTAATTTATATATTGATTGGGTTGATTTCCATTGAGTCTCTCATACACCACGATTTTTTTGTATGGGACGACTGCGTTGAATCCTTAATACACTGTGATTGTCTACATTTTACATATACACTCATCGATTTTTACCGTTATGCATACATCTCCTTTTACTCTACGTTTTGGACCACACATGGACTGCGTTAAACACAGTCCTTGCTCTGCGAATCATGTTTATTAAATAAATGCAATAACAATATTATTTTCTCTGAGATTTGATTACACTTGTGCTAGCAATACCGGCAAGGATTTCTCAAAATGAATTTAAAAGTAGATCGATTTCTTTATCCAGAGTAATAATCAGTTTTAGAGACACAATTTCTTACTTAGACAACGATTTTTCTATTCAAGAATTTTTTTTAATATCAGAAAACAAATTTTATTATCATTAAGATTTGTGCTCCTACGTTTTTTATTGTAATGAAATAGCAGGTAGCGATCTGTGGCTTCTACGTTGATCACATTTGAATTAGTTTTTTGTTCACTAACACCGATAGTGACGTAGCTTGAGTTAGAATTAAATTAATGTTAGCAATGATTCATCCTGCTTCATGACTATGCGTGCCTAACAGAAGTCATGCGTGTGGTTGTGTTTTTGTTTAATTATAATGACAACCAGGGTGTTAAATTTTAATGACTGCTAGCGTTTTTAATATATTATGATAGCTAGCATTTTTGTGCTAACTCTAATTGTGAATTGAATCATTTTAAAAGGTGGTCAACGATTTTATACCTCCTCTGGCAGTGAATCCCCTGGATTATGGATATAATTTGTTTTCACACAGCCATTGGTTGGCAGGGATGATTTTAAGGATGGAAATTTATTTTAAAATGTAAGAACCTTGGAGAATATTAGTAATCCTTCATATGCCAACTATAAAATGTTTGGCGATATTTTTGTAAAAATATTCAAATTTCTAAGGATTTTTGTATATTTTGTATAAATTTTTGTTGATTTTTAAGGTAAAATAATTTTATCCTATAGAATTTGGGCGAATCATTTTTAAAATAACAAATATTTTTTTGGGAAAAACCATTGAAAATTAGCCCACGAGCGAAATTTAGCCCCTAAAATCATCCATGTTTGTTGGGCAACTATCCACTCGATTCACATTTAACTTGACTTTTAAAAGGTATCTCGCACAACATTTGGGATGGGCAGCGTTCCACCTTCTCAGCACTTTAATTCCACCTTTAAAAATGTTTTTTTTTTACACAGTGGATTGTTGGCAGCAATCCGTTCTCTTGAAGTTCAATTTCTCCCTTAAACTTGATTCACATAGTGATTGATGGGCAGAGATCCAATTTTTTGGCAGTTTCAATTTCGCCCCTTTTTCCATCTAATTTCACGGTGGATTTACCTGCATTTAAACATTGTTTATAACTTATCATTTTAATACCCAACATAATTCATTTTAACACCTAGCCAGATCATATCAACATCATGGATAGAGTTTTTTTATGCCATCTACTACGTTGAATATGGAGAAAAATCCATGCGTTCTAATCTTTACGATTTTAATTTGTGAGACTGCGATTTAAGTTTTAGATAGTGATACCACTCCCTGGGTAGAAAGCATTACCTTTGTTAGGCAACAATAACCTATAATTGTCAGCCAGTGAAATGGTATTGCGTTCTTAATAAGAAAAACCTTACTTAAACCTTCTTCTAGTGGCACTTTTAATCCAACTTTTACTTACACTTAACAAGTTTACATTTTTAAGTAATTTGAACCTGACGAAAATAAAGGTAGATTATTTAGAAATTAATAAATTTTCATTGATGTTAAATGATGCAACAGTTTAAGATTCTTTATTTTTATTAAACTTGATAGGATTATCTTTGTTAGACAATATTTTTAAATTTTGAGTCATTAGGGTTGTTAGTCGTAATGGTTATCGGTGTTTTACCCTTTTTTTCTTACACGCGATAAATGGCCAAGGGATTAGTAGCTTTATTCGCTAAAAATTTAATAGTTTAATAGTGATTGGCTACTATGCGCCTTGTGCCTTAAGTCAAATTGTAAAGGGGGCTGGTCATAGTCGTTTCACCACTTGGGTTGCCTTGTAGTAATCAAGAATCCTTCAGTCAGTTGCGCAATTTAATTTCGAGTGGTGTCATCTTGCGTCCTGTCAACTCATTTCTCGGGTGTATGGGTATCATCCTCTTGTCAGTTTTTTGGTCTCTTAGTGCGTTGGTTTTGTCTTGAGTCTTTGGTCCAGATAGGTTAGGTTACGTGAGGATTATCGTCGCACCTATAGCCTAGAGACGGCATGATCCCTAACTAGGGGATCATGGCGTGCCTATTGGGTAGAGGTGAATGATAACTTGGCCAGAGTCGGTGCTTCCCATTGCGGGTGTTGTTGATCTTTATAAGTTTGTTGTCGGTGATTGGGGGTAATTCCTATAGGCATTTGGTTGTGCACCATAGAGGTTCTAGTTACTGGGCATCAAGTTCGTTGTGTCAGGATTGAGATGTCATCCTTATCTTGCAGGCGTTGTCATGTTTGTGTCAGACATGTAGTCGATTCTATTTTTTTACTTAGACATGTTCACCCAATTGATCGTTGTTCAGTGCATTGAGTCATGTTGTTTGTTGCCTAATCGGCGTATGTGTGATCGTCATTGGGTTGTGTGGTTAACTGTGTCGTCGTTGTTGTACTGCCTACACACAAAAAAAATCACTTTTCTTCTCTTTTGGTCATAACGGCTGAGGGGACATTACACCTAGAAAAAATTAGAATGCATTGGCTAGAGACGTATCAGATAAAATCTATCACAGATGGAGGTGTTGTACAACTGTAAGATTTAGCAGGAAAGAAAGTTCAAGGATTGGTGAATGGTAGTCAACTGAAACTATATAGGGACAATCAACCCACTAACCCTAAGTAGTTGCAAGACAACAAGTAGACTTGGACATATTGTAAATAGTAGGAATTAAAAGAAGAAAAAGGAAGAGAAAATTAGAAAAATGAAGAAAAATTCAAAAAGAAGTAGTTAGAGTAATAAATGATAGACAAATAGTTGACAATGATAGTACACAACAGACAAAAAATCAGGGCGACGAGAAATAAATATATTGTGCATAGGAAAAATAAAACAGAGAGGATAAACAACGCGTCGAGGGAAGGAAAACACAACGCACAAGGAAAATGGAAAAAGACCAAAAAAAGGAAAATGATGACCGGGAAACCGAAAAAGGATGAAAACATTAATAACTGCAAGTATAAAAAGTGAAGAGCTTGGAAAATTTCAACACTTAGTGATTTTTGAGAAAAAAATAACTTAAGAGTGCAAGAAAAGGGTAATTGAGAAATAGAGAGTAATTCATGCGCAAAGCAAGAAAGATGGCACCTCCCAAAGTTGGCAGTCCTGGATGATTCACAAAGGAGAAAGTGACATATTTGGAAAATAAGTTTCATACACTAGAGGTAGCGCTGCAACAAGTGAACTAAGTGTAAGTGACTCGAGACAATCCACGGGTTATTGTTGGGGGCCTGTTGGAGCGGGCATTTTTTGGAGTTAAGCGCAGAATGGACCAAGGAAAGCAACACGTGCCAGAAAATAAGGAATACCAGTGCAAAAAAGGGAAAAAAAAGCATTGTGCCGAGAAAGAAGGAATTCAAAGAAAGGATGAATACCAACCATGCAGAAGGAAGTTGGAATGTGGGCAAGTGGAGTCCAATTAGGGTTAATTTTTTTGTTAATGTAAGGGTTTTTACCCACTTTTTTACTTTAAATAGAATATGTATGAGGTATATTGAAGTAACTTGTTTATCATATCTTGGCATGAGATAACTTAGCACTTGTGCACGACGAGTCTATTTTGGAGGGTCATTTTTGAGCCTAAGGTTTTGTTGAGAGTTGTGGAGTTCACATGGAGTCAATGCTGATATTTAACTGAGGGTCAAGTCGCAAGATGTGGAACTTGGTGTGACGTTGGTCAACATCACCATTCATAACTTCTATGTAATGTGCGTGACACAAGACTATTTTTATGAGAATGAATAAAGAAAAATATCTTTGTGGACGTAGCCCAGGGGGGGTGAACCACCATAAAATCATGTGTTGCAATGTGTGTGAATGTTTTTTGTTGTTTTTGTAATTATAAATGAATCGTTAGATGAATATATCTATTAGGGTTTATTTGCAGTGCACACTGAAATGATTATGTAGAATGGACAATGTTGAACGATTAATCTGGTGAATTTTATGGTAAAGTGAATGTTAAAGTAGATCATTAGTAAAATAACATCCTCAATCCCTTCCATGACTGCAAACATATGTGTTATGCAGTCACCCATAAACCATCTCGGGTGAGATTTCACTGTGCACTCTGTGTACGGTGTAGCTTTATGGTTTACCAGAAGGGTCGATGCTGAAAATGGTTTTGTTTGAGAACTAAGGTAGAACCCGGGTCAACCCATATGTCCAACACCAACTTTAAAAACTATGAATGATATAAATTAAATGTGATTGAAAATTAAGTGCAGAATTGGGGTTTGAAGAATGCCAGATCCAATTTTGAATGTGCCAATATCGGATTATAAAAGTGTAAAATCATATTCATAAAGTAACATGTTGAGCCCCAACAACCCCCTTTATTTTTAATCAAAATCTAAGGTCCCTCAAAATTTTACTTGGATTCTTTTTTTTTTTTCCCTTTGACTTGATTGGATTGGTATCGGTTTTCTTTGTTTTGAGGTTGGTTTGATTTATATATTTTATTTTGTTTGCATTGAATTTCATGAAATTCAAATGCCATTTCATTTTTCTTTCTACATATTTTTTATTTTGATGGGCGAGATTCATAATTTGGGAGTTTGTCATTACCTCTTCCTTATTGAATTTATCTGCTATGAGAATGGCTTGGTTGAAGATATGGATTAATAACAATGATTTTACAGGAATAAAGTTTATTGTGACACATCTTTTCTATGACATTTGTTCACATTTGATCAAATTTGAATGAGGGAGAGACGAACATAGAAACTTTAATTTAAACTAAAAAATTATTTTTTATCAGTTGTTTACTTTATTTTAAATTATGATTATGTTTTCATCTTTTTCTCATTAGCAATCATTTTCACAAAATCATTTGGTAGGTTTAATTAATTAAATTATTTTTTTCAGTTTTCATCTCATTTAGAAATTAAAATTAAAAATTAAAAAAGAATTGTATATCATTTGTTTGATTTTGTGAAAACCCAAAATTAATATTTCTCTCCTCTCCATCAAATTGAAGCTTCTAGAATTTTAAGATCATATTTGTAAGGAAAATATAAACAATATTTGTTTAGAACTTATAGTTAGTTTAAATTCATTTTAATTTTATTGTTCTAGATTTTGTTTTATTCACAATTTTTAGGTTATTAATTTGGTTTCTTTTTGTTTCACAATTTTCTATTATCATTTATTTGGTACGAATCTGATCATGGCTTGATTTTATTATCTAAATGTGTTCAATATAATTGATCCAAAAATCATATTGGATTGCTGCAAATAATTTATGAGCAACAACAAATAAGATTTGGAAATGCGTTCAAGAACAGACAGATGATTTTGCGGGAGTGATTGCAACCAAACCATGAGGAATATGAAGAAACGATTGAAAACTCATCTCCATAATGGACCCGTTTATCTTACACGTGAGAATTTTCCCAAAAAAAGGTACAATTTGAGAGATATTTGTGTCTCTTTATGAGGAAAATTTCAGGTGGTGGAAATTATTAATGATGCCCAGACTGTTCATTCATTGTATAAATATATGAGAAAGTTCAGAGCCAAAGGGACCCAAGAAATTCAGAGGAGTATTTTGATCCTTTCTTTTTTGTATATTATTTACTTTGTAAACTTTTTATTTTCAAATAGCGTAATGGATGGTTGAAATTTTGGGAGAATGGACGAGTATTTTCAAAGAAGAATATGAAATTCCAGATTGCTTAATGGATTTTGTCCTATGAGTAAAATGGTTTTATTTTCATTATAATATCTTCATATTGTTTGAGTAATTGATTATGCATTGTTTTAAATTAGCTTTAGTCTGTTTTATCAATACATGGTTAATTGTTATCGTTTATGTATTATTTTTTTCAATTTTTAAGAGTCTATGATCCAAAAAATTCTTCCTGGACCATATGATAAACATATTTTGTTGAAACTAAATGAGAAATAAGTTTAATCTTTGGTTTTCGTCTTGTGTAGACTCTGCAATGTTGTTTTCATTATCTTATCATGTAATTTCTTGATTTGAAATGTTATCTATGTCGAATTCGCTTTAGTTTTCTCTGCACATAATATTTTATATCATGCTTTTCTTTATGTTGTTCATTATCTTTTTTCTTAGTTTATATATGTGACTGATCATCTGTTCAAGTATTTTGAGATTACTTATAATGCTAGATAGCTGGTAACACCATTCCTGAGAATTGGAATTTTCTTTCATTTTCAGTTATTGGACATTTCAAGGTCACATGATATACAATTATTTGTCTTTCAGTCATCATAAACTCGGTCTAGAATATGAAACACTTCCTTGAATTTCTTCAGGAAGTATTATGCTTTCTTCTGTCATAGGTTATCACTTGACACAGGACAAGGGGAATTCATACAAATGCAGAGAGATGAATTTAGTTTATTACTACTGATCAACTAGAGGTTATTTAATGTATTATTTATCTAATTTGTTGATTTGTGAATGAAGAGTAATTGCATCATTTAAATATCAATCTTCTTTGTCTATTTTTGTTATATCATTTACAATCTTGTTCATTCATTGTTCATTTAGAGTACTAGAATAATTTTTATTTTTTTTAATCTTGTTTAGATCCATTATCTTAAAACAATTATTTTCACAAGGCTTTGCTCAAACCTTGTAAACTGTATATAAACATTGTTAGTTAAGCATTTGTAATTAAAGTTTTGACTGTTGGAGTAGTATCTTTAGTTAGTTCACATATTTTAAATTTTTTTATGATCTTAGTTAGCTAACGGATCCATAAAATCCGTCAGGGTAGATTATACCAAATGGATTTGGTTAAGTAGACAACCCTGAACCAGATCTTCCCTTCCCATTAACAGTGTGTCATAAACACCCATCAACAAATGACACTAGAAGGAGGGTCGAGGTAAATTTAACGATTATATGTTTTACCCCTCAGCCTTTCATAATTCCAGATATATAATTTTTTCTTCTGTTTCATCTTGAAATGCACTAGAAGGTAGGCTCGACTGACAAGTTGGCCTTGCATGAGTCTTTGTTTTGAATGTATTTAATTCCCCTTGGCTCCCAAAATCACTGTGTTGGAACATGTTTTCCACTTCTCATTACCTGATATTCCCAACGAGACAGTGTATCACTTGTCCAAACTCACCTTTGATGGTGGGGCGGATGTATCTGGAAAATACCATCTTAACAAGTTTTGGTGTAAATGCATCAAGCATGATATTTCTGATTTAAAGGTTTTATGCAGATTGTTCTCTTTTACTTTTAGGGGTCAGATTAAACATTGTTTTGAGTCTTTTCCAGCACATCACATTGTTGGTTGGTTTCGATTTGTAGAGGAATTTTTAGATGCTTTTGAAATCTATGATTACAATAAATTATGTGAAGAATTTCACACTTTACTAATCAATGACAATTCATCTCCAAAGGTATTTTTAACAAGCATCCATCATGTTCTCTGTAATTTTCAACTTGATGACATGTCATTTGTACTAAATCCCCTCTCTAATGTTTGTGCCATTTTCATCCAACCATTTTCAATCGCAAATGATGAATTAGTTACAAATCCTATCACTCCATTACGAGAAGAATTTTTTTTGCAAGATGAGAGGAATCCATCCGAAAATTGTGAACAAGTAAGGGAGGTAGAATCTATTGAAAAGGTTCTTACTGACAATCAAACTAATTTTTCCTTTCAAGCATTGTATATTCAATCCTTGACCATCGTGGAAGAAGATTTTATGTTGGGTCAAGGTGAATGTCCATATTTTTCTAACTCTTACTCTAATCAGTACTTAAATTCAGTTATTGAAGAACACTTAGGTGATGAAAATGATCTTAATTATTCTAGCATTCCTATGAAACTGATTAGATATGTAAATATGAAATTTGAAGAAGAAACTGTAAACCTTCATCCACAGGAAAGATTAGATTTTTGTCTTGAAACTTTTGAATTGTCTATCATACATGAGGTAAATTTAGACTATTATATTATGTTGAAGGATTTATCACCAAAACAGAGTGAAATTTTTAAGGAAAGTGAAGAGGAATGTCTTGAGAATACCATTGTTAAATATAATAGCTCAAGAGATTCTTTTCATGTGATCATTTTTTATTCATTTTACTCTTTATATTTCGATCTCTTCTTAGATTCTGGTGGACATGATACTTTACCCACGATATCTTACTCTTTTCCATCACAATAATATATTTTATATATGCCAAGATTTGGTGAAATTAACTCCAAACACAACATTTATGAAGTCGGATTTGATGCTCTTTCACTTTCATCGCTCACATGGAAAAAAGACATGTTGCAAGAAGATTTTATATGATTTATTTTTGAAAAGTACAATGCACTAATTCTTATGGAGATCAAATATTCTACATCGCATATTCATTCTTTGGTTAGTTCTAATTTTAATGATTATGCTTCGCATTTTGAAACGATCCATCTCATCAAAGGAAGTGTTAAAACAAATAATCTAATTGATGTCATGAATCTGCTTATGATGTGTTCCCCATTAACAGGTCTAGTTCATTGAAGTCATAGTTTTCATCCTAATTTTTATGATAGGATCTTAGAATGGCTTGAGGATTCATATGTAAAAAATATTCATAATAAAAATAAATTTGGTCTTGCTTTGTTTCTACCTAAATATCTAGGAAGTAAGCATGACATGATTTTTTTAGATCCTCCATGTGAAGAAATTGATGAACACTCGGAGAATTATCAAGAGGATGGAGCACTTTGGCCTTGGCTGATGGTTATGTCAGGTCCCCATAATATTGAAATTTTTTCCAAACTTACTTACATTCTTCCATGCCATTATGACCCATATCATGAAAAGATTGCAGAATAGTTGGAGAATTCATACATCAAGAAGTTTCAAAAGAATGGTAAGGTCGTGCTTGATTTGTTTTTAAATGAATATATAAGAGGTAAGCATGGAATATTTCTTTTGTATCTGCAAATGCTACATTCCCTTATTCTGATTTTCAAATTTCTATGCTTTGCAGGATTGAATATGTTCTTGTCGCTGCATTGGAAATATGATTTTACTTAGCATTTTGATCTATGTAGAAGTTAGAGTAGATGTAGGAATAGAGTCCTCTTGGGTTTTTCTTTCATTTTCACTTTTTTTTTCTTTTGAATAATGAAGTTATGAAGGAACGTGGTTATGCAAAGAGAACCATCATCTGAATGTTGTCAGGGAAGTCTTCTTTCAATTCCTTTATTTTTCCTTTTTGCAGTTGTCTTGATTAAATGTTTCTTTTTCAAAACTTTGTAGCATCACGCAATGATTTCATATATTATGAGTCATTAATAAAGATATTGGGGATTTGATCTTAGTTTTACCCTAACAAACATAACTTACCACTGCACGTAATTGCACTCATCTTGGTTAAGGATTTTTCTATGAATTTTAATAATAATCTTGGTCAAAATGATGTATCATGCATAAAAGAACCTTCCTGTATGCAAAAATTTGAATTGTGGTGTTCTTCCGTTTGATCCTCTTTCTCTATGAGAGGTTGGTCTGGTTTTGTTTTTGGTTAAATTATTTTTAAAAGTGAGCTTTTTCTATTTCGATTTTGTTTATTTTGATATGCATTTGATTTTGAATCCCATTAAAAAAATCTCATTCGATTTGCGGTGTGTTTTTTTTTTTTTTTCTTTGTTTGATTGAACTTTCTTCTTGTCTATCTTTTTGAATAAATATATTTCTGATTAAAGAGAGATTGTCGAAGGAAGAATTCATTTCAAGACTTATGTTTTTAAAATCAATTTGAAATAGTTCAAACAGTTTCCGATGTCAAGGTTTAGCTCAGATAATTGATTTGTAAGTTAGTTGAGTACTATGAAATCCTAAATGGTCTTTGTCAGAGTATTACCCCTGAAATGTGTCAAGATATTTGGGAATTACAATTATCCTTAGAATTTTTACACCTTCCTTGTTCTTAAAATATTGCTTTTAAGTGCTTCCCCATTCTCTAGATGATTTCTCAACTGAAATCTAAAATCTCTAAACCATGATAAAACTTCTAGTTTTGAAAGAAAAAAATGATCAATTGTTCACCAGTATTGCAATTAACCTCTAGTATCACCCCGCTCTCTTTGTCATCAATAAATCTATAATTGTATTATTATTTAAAAGTGGCATAATAGGGATGGAAACACTTATGTGTGGGAAGTCTGTGTAAACCTGTCAGGGTACTGAACAGGCTCGCTGGCAGCGGGTAAATGCACACATGAAACCAAGACAACTTCATTAGGGTACTTAACAGGCCTGCTAGCAATGAATTAATGTTGGGTCAAGAGGTAGCAGGTATATGCTTTTAAATTAACTTTTATGGAAGTATACATCATGTGGATACAACTATTGGATGAGATTAAAGCATATGAGTGGGTTAAATGACATCCTTGTTGAGGCTAAGGATGTTTGTTGGCAGCAGTGGCTATGTCAATGATATTGAGGTCCTTTTATAAACATCGTGACTCTTTGATTAAAACACAAATTTAGGTTATAATCCTATGTAAAAACATTATTTTCTTCTTTTCTCATATTTTTCTATAAATCTGAGCTAATCTTAATATTGTGTAATATTAAAGTGGATTTGTTTCGAAGCAGCTTAAAATTATATCCAAGTATTATTCTTCTTCCTTGCGATGAAAGTTTAATAGGTCATAGATAACTTCTTCACCCAGTGAGTCGCCATTTGTTGGGCCCCAACAACCCACTTCGTTATTTTTAATCAAAATCTAGGGTCCCTAAAAATTTTACTTGGATTGTTCATTCCTTTTTCCCTTTGACTTAATTGGATTGGTATTGGTTTTCTTTGTTTCGAGGTTGGTTTGAGTTTAGATTATTTTATTTTGTTTGGTTTGAATTTCATGAAATTCAAATGTCATTTCATTTTTCTTTCTACATATTTTTTATGTTGATGAACGAGCTTCATAATTTGGGAGTTTGTCATTACCTCTTCTTTATTGAATTTATCTGCTATGAGAATGACTTGGTTGAAAACATGGATTAATAACAATGATTTTACAGGAAGAAAGTTTATTGTGACACATCTTTTCGATGACATTTGTTCACATTTGATCAAATTTGAATGAGGGAGAGATGAACATAGAAACCTTAATTTAAACTAAAACATTAATTTTTATCAACTGTTTACTTTCGTTTAAATTATGATTATGTTTTCGTCTTTTTTTTATTAGCAATCATTTTCACAATCATTTGGTATGTTTAATTAATTAAGTTATTTTGTGAGTTTGCATCTCATATCAAAATTGTAATATATATATATATATATATATATATATATATATATATATATATATATATATATATATATATATATATATATATATATATATATATTATCTATCATTTGTTTGATTTTGTGAAAACCCAAAATTAATATTTTTCTCCTCTCCATCAACTTGAACCTTATAGAATTTTAAGATCATATTTGTAAGGGAAATATAAACAATATTTGTTTAGAACTTATAGTTAGTTTAAATTCATTTTAATTTTATTGTTCCAGATTTTGTTTTATTCACAATTTTTAGGTTATTAATTTGGTTTCTTTTTGTTTTACAAGTTTATATTATCATTTATTCAGTACGGATCTGATCATGGCTTGATTTTATTATCTAAATACGTTCAAGATAATTAATCCAAAAATAATATTGGATTGTTGCAAATAATTTATGAGCAACAACAAATAAGATTTGGAAATGAGTTCGAGAACATATAGACGATTTTGCGGGATTGATTGTAGACAAACTATGAGGAATCGGAAGAGGCTGAAAACCCATCTCCAGAATGGACCCGTTTATCTTACTCGCAAGAATTTTCCCAAACAAATGCATGATGTGAGAGATATTTGTGTCTCCTTATGAGGACAATTTTAGGTGGCGTAAATTATTAGTGACACCCAGACTGTTCATTCATTGTATAAATATATGAGAAAGTTCAGAGCTAAAGGGACCCAAGAAATTCAAAGGAGGATTTTGATCATTTCTTTTTTGTATATTATTTATTTTGTAAACTTTTTTTTTTCAAATCAACAGATGGTTGGAATTTTGGGAGAATGGATGAGTATTTTCGAAGAAGAATATGAAATTCCAGATTGTTTAATGGTTTTTGTCTTGTGAGTAAAATGGTTTTATTTTCATTATAACATATTCATATTCTTTGAGTAATTGATTATGCATTGATTTAAATTAGCTTCAGTCTGTTTGATCAATACATGGTTAATTGTTATCAGTTATGTATTAATTTTTTCAATTTTTAAGGGTCTATTATCCAAACACTTCTTCCTAGACCATATGATGAACATATTTTGTTGAAACTATATGAGAAAATAGTTTACTCTTTGGGTTTCATCCTGTGTAGACTATGCATTGTTGTTTTCATTGTCTTGTCATGTAATTTCTTGATGTGAAATGTTATCTGTGTCGAGATATTTGGGGATTATGATTATCCTTAGACTTTTTACACCGTCCCTGTTCTTAAAATATCAATTTTAAGTGCTTCCCTATTCTCTAGATGATTTCTTCATAAATCTAAAATCTCTAAACCATGATAAAAATTTCACTTTTGAAAGAAAAAATAAATAAAAATGATCAATTGCTCACATATATTGCAATTAACCTCCAGTATCACTCTGCTCTCTTTGTCATCAATTAGTCTATAATTGTATTATTATTTAAAAGTGGCATAAGAGGGTTGGAAACACTTAAGTGTGGTAAGTATGTGTAAACCCATCGGGGTACTAAACAGGCTCATTGGCAGTGGGTAAATGCACACATGATACCATGACAACTTCGTCGGGTTACTTAATAGGCCTTCTGGCAACGAAGCAATGTCGGGTCGAGATGTAGCACGTGTATGCTTTTAAATTAACTTTTATGGAAGTATACATCATGTGGATACAACTATTGGATGGGATTAAAGCATTTGAGTGGGTTAAATGACATCCCTGTCGAAGCTATGGATGTTTGTTGGCAGCAGTGGCTCTTTCAACGGTATTGAGGTCCTTTTATAAACAACGTGACTCTTTGATTAAAACACAACTTCGGGTTATAATCCTCTGTAAAAACATTATTTTCTTCTCTTCTCGTAATTTTCTATAAATCTGAGCTAATCTTAATATTGTGTAATATTAAAGTGGATTTGTTTCAAAGTAGCTTAAAATTATATCCAAGTCTTATTCTTCTTCCGTGCGATGAAATTTTAATATGTCATAGATAACTGCTTCGCCCAGTGAGTCTCCATTTGTTGGGCCCCAACAACTCCCTTCGTTATTTTTAATCAAAATCTAGGGTCCCTCAAACTTTTACTTGGATTCTTCATTTTTTTTCCCTTTGACTTGATTGGATTGGTATCGATTTTCTTTGTTTCGAGGTTGCTTTGCGTTTATATTGTTTTCTTTTGTTTGGTTTGAATTTCATGAAATTCAAATGTCATTTTGTTTTTCCTTCTACATATTTTTTATGTTGATGGGCGGGCTTCATAATTTGGGAGTTTGTCATTACCTCTTCCTTATTGAATTTACCTGCTATGAGAATGGCTTGGTTGAAGACATGGATTAATAACAATGATTTTACAGGAAGAAATTTTATTGCGACACATCTTTTCTATGAAATTTGTTCACATTTGATCAAATTTGAATGAGGGAGAGACGAACATAGAAACCTTAATTTAAACTAAAACATTATTTTTTATCAATTGTTTACTTTCGTTTAAATTACGATTATTTTTTTGTATTTTTCTCATTAGCAATCATTTTCACAAAATCCTTTGGTAGGTTTAATTAATTAAATTATTTTGTGAGTTTGCATCTCATTTCAAAATTAAAATAAAAAGTAAAAAAACGAATTATCTATCATTTGTTTGATTTTGTGAAAACCCAAAATTAATATTTTTCTCCTCTACATCAACTTGAAGCTTATAGAATTTTAAGATCATATTTGTAAGGAAAATATAAACAATATTTGTTTAGAAGTTATAGTTAGTTTAAATTCATTTTAATTTTATTGTTCTAGATTTTGTTCTATTCACAATTTTTATGTTATTAATTCGGTTTCTTTTTGTTTCAAAGGTTTCTATTATCATTTATTTGGTACGAATCTTATCATGGCTTGATTTTATTATCTAAATACGTTAAAGATAATTGATCCAAAAATAATATTGGATTGCTGCAAATAATTTATGAGCAACAACAAATAAGATTTGGAAATGCATTCAAGAACAGATAGACGATTGTGTGGGACTGATTGCAGCCAAGCCGTGAGGAATCTGAAGAAACGGTTGAGAACCCATCTCTAGAATGAACCCTTTTATCTTAGACATGGGAATTTTCCCAAAAAAATGGAATATTGGAGAGATATTTGTGTCTCTTTACGAGACAAATTTCAGGTGGCAGAAATTATTAGTGACGCCCAGAATGTTCATTCATTGTATAAATATTTGAGAAATTCCCGAGCCAAAGGGACCCAAGAAATTCAAAGGATGATTTTGATACTTTATTTTTTGTATATTATTTATTTTGTAAACTTTTTATTTTCAAATCGAGTAACAGATGCTTGGAATTTTGGGAGAATGGGCGAGTATTTTCGAAGAAGAATATGAAATTCCAGATTGCTTAATGGCTTTTGTCCTGTGAGTAAAATGGTTTTATTTTAATTATAATATCTTCATATTCTTTGAGTAATTGATTATGCATTGATTTAAATTAGCTTTAGTCTGTTTTATCAATACATGGTTAATTGTTATCGTTTATGTATTATTTTTTTCAATTTTTAAGAGTCTATGATCCAAAAAATTCTTCCTCGACCATATGATAAACATATTTTGTTGAAACTATATGAGAAAACATTTTACTCTTTGGTTTTCATCCTGTGTAGACTGTGCAGTGTTGTTTTCATTGTCTTCTCATGTAATTTCTTAATGTGAAATGTTATCTGTGTCGAATTAGCTTTAGTTTGTTCTGTACATAATATTTTATATCATGATTTTCTTTATGTTGTTCATTATATTTTGGTTTAGTTTATATCTGTGACTGATCATATATTCAAGTAGTTTGAGTTTACATCTAATGTTAGATAGCTGGTAACACCGTTCCTAAGAATTGGAATTTCCTTTCATTTTCATTTATTGGACATTTCAAGGCCACATGATATATAATCATTTGTCTTTCGGTCGTCATAAACTCGCTCCAGAATATGAAACACTTCCTTGAATTTATTCAAGAAGTATTATGCTTTCTTCTGTCATAGGTTTTCACTTGACACGGGACAAGGGGAGTTCATACAAATGCGGAGAGATGAATTTATATTATTACTAATGATCAACTAGAGGTTAGTTAGTATATTATTTATTTAATTTGTTGATTTGTGAATGAAGAGTGATTGCATCATTTAAACATCAATCTGCTTTGTCTATTTTTTTTATATCATTTACAATATCGTTCATTCATTGTTCATTTAGAGTACTAGAATAATTTTGTTTGTTTTTAATCTTGTTTAGATCCATTATCTTAAAACAATTATTTTCACAAGGATTTTCTCAAACCTTGTAAACTGTATATAACAATTGTATATAAACAATGTTAATTAAGCATTTGTAATTAAAGTGTTGACTATTAGAGTAGTATCTTTAGTTAGTTCACATATTTTAAATTGTTTTAGGATCTTAGTTGTCTAACGGAGCCATAAAACCCGTCAGGGTAGATTATACCAAATGTCTTGGGTTAAGTAGACAACCTCGGACCGGATCTTCCCTTCCCATTGACGGTGTGTCATAAACGCCCATCAACACAACATCAGATTCCAAAAGTGCAAAATCACATTTTGAAAGTCTGAATATCGTCTTTAAGAAGTGAAAAATCTGGTTTGGAAAGTGACAATATTAGATTCTAAAAGTGCAAAACTAGACTCTGAAAGTGACAATATTTTTGGGACTAGATATTGCACTTTAGAAATTCCAATTTTGGAATTTATATAGGTTAATTTTGGTTTTTCTTTTAAGGGGCTTAGGCTACTCCAAATTGAATGAAATTGGGGTTAATAAGAAGTTTTATCTCTCATCAACAATCAAATCACTAAGAGAAAACATGTCACAAAATGGGTTTTGAACTTAAGTGGGGAGGTGAACAAAATTTCTTCACAACCACTAGAGCTACTTCCAATTAATATAATAAAATCACATCATATAAGTGTCATTGATAAAAAAAATTAGATACTAATTTTTACAAATATTATTGATAAAAGGTAGCTAAGTCACCCAACTTCAAAGGAAACAAATTAAAGAACAA
>ML806907.1:89879-100442 GCA_009831015.1 Picea engelmannii
AACATCATCCATGCCCATGAACTAATCCACACCCTGAAAATTAAGAGGAGAGGGGGAATGATATTACAATTGGACCTAGAAAAAACTTATGACAAAATTAGCTGGCACTACATGGTCAAGACTCTGGAAGCCTTTGGTTTCACCCAACACTGGATCAGCTGGATTGTCAGCCTAGTGTCCACGACAAGTTACTCGCTCCTAATAAATGGATCCCCGGCTAAACCTTTCTGGACTATGAGAGGAATATGACAAGGATACCTGCTTTCCCCCATCCTTTTCATTATGATGATGGAAGGTCTCAGTCGAAGAATAAAAATTGCAACAACAGCAGGATAAATAGAAAGCATCAAACCCTTCGAAAACTGCCCTACTTCCACACACCAACAGTTCGTGGATGACACCTTACTCCATGGCACACCCATAGTCAAGGAAGAAAAATCCTATAAAAGAATCTTAGAAGATATTGGGGAAGCCTAGGGGGCCGAGATCAACCACTCCAAATCTATGATCTACTTCTTCAACACCAACCCAACAATCCAAATAAACATGGCCAATATTTTGGTTTTTGAATGCAAAACACTCCCAACCAAGTACTTTGGCATTCCCCTGACAAATAGAGCATACAAAATGTCAACATGGGAGGGAGAGATCAACAAGTTACAAGAGAGGGTGAAAAACTGGGCGTACAGATCCCTCAATCTAGCAGGGAGACTCATATTGACCAAGTCAGTTTTGCAAGCAATTCCAACCTATATGATGTCTGTATTTTCATCCCCCAAAGGAATACTACAAAAAATAACAACCATCCAAAGGGACTTCCTATGGAACAGAGCGGAAACAAAGAAAAAATGGGCCCTTGTGGACTGGGAGAATGTCTACAAACCGAAAAGAAAAGGTTGCATGGGGATATAAGACCCACAAGTAACCAACGACGCATACATGGTGAAACTCTAGCGGTGATGGGTCAAAGAAACTTCTACATCATGGGTAAACCTATGGAAGGCCAAGTGATGCAGGAGCATCGCCAGCAGGTAGCAAGCGCGCATGGATGTGGAGGACAGTTGGACAAGCGTCCTCACATTTCTTGTTGAAATTTTTTGAAGTTTGAAAGCGCCATATAATTAATGGGATAGTTAATATAGGTGTGCTAACATTTATAGAGGAGCATTGTAATCATACCTTGAGCATCCCTTTCTCATTTGAAGTAGATAGAGGCATTTATGCATAAGTTAATGTAGGTAGATAGAATTTAATTCTTGATTAGACAATTTTAGATCGCAATAGGGAAACGAGATATAGAAACCCTCATTGTATAGTTATAATATTATTATGATTATGAGCATAGAGCATAGAGAAGAGAGCAGAGAGATATGGCTGAAAACACCCATGTACAGATATTTGAACTAATAGAAAGAGCTTCGATTCAAATTCATGGTGTCGTATTTTTTCTCTGTGTATGCATTGTGAATGTTATGCTCATGGATGTTTACTTTCTGTTATACATTTTCTTTATATGTTGTGTATATGATTTCATGCTTTGTGTTTGAAGTCTGAGAGAGAGTAAGGAATGAGTTTCAATTGTTTCTCTATCTGAGCAAGAGTTCCTGCAAGGAGTGCTGTAAAGTTGTCGACAAGGAGTGCATTGACAAGAGTTCAGAGTTTTATCTCTGAAAGCTCAGGATTGTTAACATTGTTCTCATTCTCGCAGAAGTGCAAGTTGAGCACAGGATCCGTGCAAGGAGTGCACAGGCCGAGTAAAGTTCCAAAGTTTGTGAACTTGAGGAATTGTTGAAGGACTACTGTTGTAGGGAGTGCACAAAGTCAAAGGACTTCAATTCTTTGAAGTAATTGAAGGATTCGCCGCAAGGAGTGCGTGCGGGAGTCTTCTTTAAGACTCGGAGTTGGAGAAATCTCAGGAAGGATAGGGTCATCGCAGTTGTCAAAGAAAAGCACAGAAGGTTTGTGCCTTGAGACATTGGAAGGAGGTGTCGCAAGTTTTTGTTGCAGGTGGTTAAGTTCTATGGCAAAACACTTTGTTTACGAGTGCAGAAGTTCTTGAAGGAAGGAATGGACAGTTGGAATTCTTTGAGAAGAATTTGCGAAGTCACAAGAGCCGTCAGATCTTGCAGAGAAACAGGAACGTTACAGCGATATTTCCTCAAGCGTAAGCTCAGAAGAAATCAAGGTCGTTGGATCGCTCGTGAAATCTCACTTCAAGGTTTCATGAGTTGAAGGGTCGAAGGTTTTGCATTAAGGATCGCGAAGTTGTGAAAGGCGAGTAGCGAAGTGGCAAGTGGATCAAAGCCATCCATCCAGGGAGGACAATTGGCAGAGATCTAGAGATCTCGTGAATTCAGAGGCTCACGAGGTGAGGGCCCAAAGCTTGGGTACTCTAGATTGCGAAAGGCGAAGTCCCGAAGAGGTAAAGAGATGTGTGTGTGGGGCCAGCTATTGATGACGTATATCGATATTCATGCGTCATTTTTTGAAAGAAGTCAACACCTCGTTGACCTCTCGTGTCTCGGGGATTCTCAAGACAAGAGCTGGGAGTTTGACATCTAAACCCACCAAGTGGCGAGAAGCGAAAATTGCTAGAGTTAGGCCTAGCTGGTGGTCACGTGCAGAGGGCACTAACAAGAGAAGGAGCGTTCCCATATCATCATTTCAGGTATCGCGAGATTTGGAAGCAAGAGTTGGGAGTTTCGGCTCACGAAATCGCGAGTGGCGAGTTGTGACAAGTGTTTAGGCACATCGGAAGTTCGAGTCTCAGAAGGTGAAGAGTTGAAGATTTGGGAGGAGAAGTTGTGAAGTTGCGAACTCCGAGGTTCCGAAATCACGAGAAACACGACCACATCGTTGGTCAAAAGAAGGTTGGAATTGAGGCTTCGTGTTCGATCGCGTAAGATCAATTCGTAAGGACCTGTGGAGAAGCATCATTTTTTGTTTGTTGGATTCCCCAAAGAATAATCGAAGAGTCAAACCAACTCAAGGGGAAGAATGTAGAGCGATCTTGTAGCGGACTGCCGACCCAAGGGCCAAGAGGGTCTGTGCCTGCGTGATCTAGTATCAGAGCCTGATTCTTGTTTGTATATTTTAGGAAAGAAAAGAGAGAAGGAATTTCAACCATGTCGCCGAGGAGAAGAGACAAGAAAACACTCGATCCACTAGAGGATAGGGAAATGCCAGAAGGAAGGGGCAGGCAAGTGCATAATCCAAAAGTGGAAAGAGACCTGCATGACATTTGCACCAGACTCATGGATGTGGAAATAAAACAAAGGCACAATGCTGATATTGGAGATGTCAGTGAGTCTGAAAGAGAATATGACACTGGACATGAAGAAGAAGAAATTTCAGCAGACGATGCAGCAAATGAACGCTTGATTAGAGTTGTTGCAAGAATGAGTGCAAGAGCCAAAATGGACATTCCAATTTATGAGGGAAACTTGGATGCTGAAGAGCTTCTAGACTGGATTAGAGATCTGGACACATATTTTGACTATGAATATGTTGAAGAAGACAAGAAGGTCAAACATGTTGTCACGAGACTTAAAGGACATGCAGCATTGTGGTGGGATGAACTGCAAGCTGACAGACGCTTCCAAGGTAATCAAAAAATCAAGATTTAGGATAGGATGATTTCAAAGATGAAAGCGAAATTCATTCCCAGGGATTATCAAATTTCTCTATTTCGAAGAATGCAGAACTTGAGACAGAAGCTAATGACAGTGAAGGAGTACACTGAAGAGTTCTATAGGCTAAACATCAGAGTAGGTCATCATGAAAGTAATGATGAGAAGGTTTTCAGGTATATGAATGGCCTAAGATACGAAATTCAGGATGAGATGAGCATGATGACCATCCGAATGGTGGAAGATGCTTATCAAATGGCTCTAAAGGCGGAAGAGAAGCTGAGCCAAAAACAAGGTCAAAGAGGCCGAGGTAGAAGTCAAGCCAACGGAAAATCAATCGTCCAAGATAGAAATTAGAAGCCTAAGGAAGAATGGAAGAAACCTCATATTGAGAGAGGTGGAATGTCACAAAAAGGGAAATATGCTGGACAAAGAGGGAAGTATGTTGATCAGAGAGGAGAGTATGCTAATAACAACATTTTTCCTCGTACCAGAGGTAGAGGAAGAGGAAGAGGTGGAGTGATAACATGCTTCACATTTGGAAAGGTCGGACACAAGTCTTATGAATGTCCAAACAAGAAGAAAGAGGAAGGAGAGACTCAGATCACCAAAGCATAAAGGAAAAATGTTGAGGCAGAGGTTGTTGAAGGAAAAAAATCACTGATGATGCAAAAAGCTCTTTTGACGCCAGAGAAGGAAGTCGAGAGTTCGGTCCAAAGGAACATACTTTTTCGGACTGCTTGCAAGACCAGGGATAGGGTATGAAAGGTCATTGTGGACAGTGGTAGCACAGACAATCTCATTTCAACAGATATGGTAGAAAAACTAGAGCTGGAGCCGATTGATCATCCAAGCCCATACAAAGTTTCATGGTTGCAAAAAGGACATCAGGTAAATGTCACTAAACAATATTTAGTTGAGTTTAAAATAGGAGGGTATAAAGATGAAATACTATGTGATGTTATTCCTATGGATGTTTGTCATCTATTGTTGGGTAGACCGTGGCAATATGTCAGGAATCTGATTCATGATTGGAGAATGAACACATACACCCTAGAGAAGAATGGGAGAACTCACATGTTGTTGCCGATCAAATATAAAGAAATAAAACCAAAGGTGAGCAACACTGTACTTCTCATGAGTGGATAAGAACTTCTTACAGAAGTTAAGAAGAAGGAGGAACAACAATTCATTGTGGTCAGGAAGACAAAGATTGTTTTAACCAGCACAAGGGTAGATGATTTACCAGAAGAGGTTCAGGAACTGCTGGAAGAGTTCGCTGATATAGTAGTGGATGAACTACCTCATTTTTTGCCACCGATTAGAAGTATAAGTAATCAAATTGATCTCATACTTGGAGCTAGTTTTCCAAACAAAGCATCATACAAACTGACGCTGCAGGAGAATGAATAGGTCAAAAGACAAGTCCAGGATTTGTTGGACAAAGGTTTGGTCCAAGAAATCTTGAGTCTGTGTGTTGTTCCGATAGTACTCAGTCTGAAGAAAGACGGAGGCTAGAGGATGTGTACTGACTCGAGGGAAATCAATAAAATAACGATCAAGTACATATTTCCATTGCCAAGGATGGGTGATTTGATGGATTGCTCGAGTGGAGTCAAATTTTTTTCAAAGATTGATTTGAAAAGTGGTTATCACCAAATTTGCATGAGAGAAGGTGATGAATGGAAGACAACATTCAAGACAAATGAAGGGTTATATGGATGGCTTGTCATGCCGTTTGGTTTAACAAACACGCCGATTACTTTCATGAGAATGATGAATGAAATCCTGAAGGATTTCACCGGAAAAATTGTCATTGTGTATATGGATGACATACTGATTTTCAGTAAAACAAAGGCAGAGCATCTGAAACATTTGGCTACAGTGATGCAGAGGTTACAACAAGAGAAGTTGTTGATAAACATGAAGAAATCCTCATTCATGAAGACAGAGCTCATTTATTTGGGGTTTGTTATTTCTGCAGATAAGTTGAGGATGGATCCAGATAAAGTGGAAGTGATCAAGAATTGGCCATCACCGAAGAGTATATTTGAGGTAAGAAGTTTTCACGGATTGGCTAGTTTCTACCAGAAGTTCATCGGGAATTTTAGTGGAATTAGTGCACCGATGATGGACACAATGAAGAAGAGACACAAGTCGTTTCACTGGACAGAAGAGGCGGAGAAAAGTTTTAATCTGTTGAAGAGGAAAATTATGGAACAACCAATTCTGGTGTTACCATATTTTAAAAAGACATTTCAACTGAAATGTGATGCAAGTGGATTTGCAATAGGGGCAGTCTTGAGTCAAGAAGACAGGTCGATAGCGTATTTTAGTGAGAATCTGAATGAAGCCAAGATAAAATACTCCACGTATGATAAGGAATTCTATGTTATTATTTAGGCATTGAAGAAATGGAGACACTACTTGATTCCTAAGGAGTTTGTCTTATACAGTGATAATCATGCATTGCAATTTGTGACTCAACAAGAGAAGTTGAATCAAAGACATGTTAAATGGGTTGAATATATGAAGATTTTCACTTTTGTGATTAAACATATTTCTGGAACTGCTAACAAAGTTGTTGATGCTTTGAGCAGGAAATGTTTGCTATTGCAGTAGTTAAGAGTCAAAACATTGGGTTTTGATGATCTCAGAGACATGTACAGAGATGATCTAGATTTTAAAGAGGCATATGAAGTAGCTGAGAATCGAATTCTCAGGGATAGAAGCCAATGGACAGAATACATGATCCAGGAAGGATTATTGTTTAAAGGTAATCAGCTTTGTATTCCAAAATGCTCCATGAGGGAGAATTTGTTGAAGGAGAAACATAGTGGAGGATTAGCCGGACATTTCGGTCATGACAAGATGTTTTCAAAGTTGAATGAGTCATATTTTTAGCCAGGAATGCGAGAAGACGTCAAAATATTTGTAGACAGATGTAGAGTTTGTCAACATTCAAAAGGAAAGAGGCAGAATGCAGGTTTTTATCAACCATTACCCATACCTGACAGGCCGTGGGATGAAGTTAGCATGGACTTCATATTGGGGTTGCCAAGAACACAAAGAGGGTTTGACTCGATCTTTGTGGTCGTGGATAGATTTTCCAAAATGGCACATTTCATCCCATGTCAGAAAACTAGTGACGCAACTCACATTATGAACTTGTTTTTCAAAGAAGTCATTCGACTTCACGGCTTACCAAGGAGCATAGTTTCGGATCGAGACACTAAGTTTGTAGGACACTTATGGAGAACCTTATGGAAGAATCTAGGAACAAACTTGTCGTTTAGTTCAACTTATCATCCTTAGACAGATGGACAGACAAAAGTCATGAACAGGATTTTGGGAGACCTGCTGAGGAGTTTGGTGATAGAACACCACAACCAGTGGGACAACATATTACCACAAGAGGAATTTGCTTATAACGACTCGCTTGATAAGAGAACGATACAAATTCCATTTCAAATTGTTTATGGTATGAAACTGAGAGGAATTTCTTAGCTGAGGGATTCAGAACAGATTGTGACTAGGAGTGCTAGTGCAAAATATTTCACAGAGGCAATGAAGGAACTTCACAGCCAGGTGAAGGAATGATTGTAGAGTTCAAGCCAAGAATATAAGCGGAGAGCATATAAACATAGGAGACAACTTCAGTTCAAATTTKTTGATTTGATCCTTGCACATTTGAGAAAGGAAAGGTTCCCGAGTGGAACATATAATAAAYTGAAGATGAAGAAAATCGGACCATGTAAGGTCTTGAAGAAATTTGGGGCGAATGCATATGAGATTGAATTACCCGATGGGATCGGAATTTCTMCGATATTCAATGTCTCGGATTTGTACCCTTATAAAGTTGAGGAAGAAGAAGCAGGTAGTGAACAACCACATATTCAGTGGACAAAAAAAATGCCAGTTGTCAAAAATCCACAGATGGAGTGCATACTGGACAGAAGAGTTGGTAAGAAGACCAGGCGAAAGCAATATTTTGAATACTTGGTCAAGTGGAAGGGCCATCTAGTTGAAGATGCCAGCTGGGAGAATGAAGCAGAGATTGAGAAGCATGGACAGACTGTATGAGATCTCATGGATAGGAGCCCATGAAAATTTTCAAGCGAGGGAGTATGATGCAAGAGCATCACCAACAGGTAGCAAGCACGCGTGCATGTGGAGGACAGTTGGACAAGCGCCAGCACATTTTGTGTCTCGAGGATTCACCAGAAAATAGCTGGGAGTTCGACATTGAAACCCACGAAGTGGCGAGAAGCGAAAAGTGCTAGAGTTAGGCCTAGCCGGTGGTCACGCGCGGAGGGTGCTGACAAGAGAAGGAGCATGCCCATATCAACATTTTGGGTATCGCGATATTTGGAAGCAAGAGTTGGGAGTTTCGGCTCATGAAATCACGAGTGGAAAGTTGCAAAAAGTGTTTAGGCACATCGGAAGTTTGGGTCTCGGAAGGTGAAGAGTTGAAGATTTTGGAGGAGAAGTTGCGAAGTCGCGAACTCTGAGGTTCCGAAATCGTGAGAAATACAACCACATCATTGGTCAAATGAAGGCTGGAATTGAGGCTTCGTGTTCGATCGCGTAATCTCAATTCATAAGGACCTATGGAGAAGCATCATTTTGTTTGTGTTGGATTCCTCGAAGAAGAATCGAAGAGTCAATCCGACTCAAGGGGCATAAAGTAGAGCGATCCTGTAGTGGACTACCGACTCGAGGGTTGAGAGGGTCTGCGTCTACATCACCAAGTATGCCCCGGACATAAATGACCAATATTGAATCCACTTTAGGGGCACTAGGGAGGGATTAGCCATATGGAATCTAGCTTGGCGCAACAAAACCTGGATCTAGACACACAGCTTTTGGGAAGTGAGGAATGACAAAACAACCAGATTCTAGGAGGATGCTTGTCATCTGGAACCCGGAATGGAAAATCCGGACAAGGAGGAACTCCAACAGGACATGATCATGCAAGGAAAAAACAGAGTCTACCATTACTGGAAACAGGAAACAGATCGCAATAGATGGAGGATCTGGGACAATCTCAATTCACAATATAGAGAACAAACCGCAACAAGTGTGAAAGAGGTGGAGGAGGAAATGGGGTATTGAAGAGTGTTGGAAAATATTTAACAGACAATGAATGGCAAATATTTAACAGACAGTGAATGCTTTTCATTGATGGCAAGTACAATAGTGAAGATGGCATGAGTACAGGAAGTTTGTAATCGACAGGCAAACAAAAGATAAGGTCAGGAAGGTCGAATGATCGAAGGTGAATGATCGAAGGCAACGCAACGTTGATCGAGTGATCGAAGACTAGTAAAGTTTGAGAAGGGAAAATATTTAACAGACAATGAATGATTGTCATTGATGGAAAGTACAACAGTGAAGATGGCATGAGTACAGGAAGTTTTTAATCGACAGGAAAACAGAAGATAAGTTCAGGAAGGTCTAATGATCGAAGGTGAATGATCAAAGACAATGCAACATTCATCGATTGATCGAAGACCAGTAAAGTTTGATAAGAATCTTTGATCGTTGGATTCCATTCAAAATTACCGAAAGAACGAGGGTCGTCAGATCTGAATGTAGACAAGAAGAGATCGTTGAAGAGGAGGACATATTTCAATAGTTAGATCCAAGCATAGGATCTGACCATCGTTCGATCAAGAAGAACCCACACGTCCTTTAAGGTACAAGGAGAATAGGGCATAATCGCGATATGAAAAATCACGATGTAATCTGAGCCGTCAGATCAAGGTTTGATCTGGACCATTGATTCCATTCCATGTCGGGGTTTCGAGGATCGCGTGCTGGAGATGTCAAAGAAACAATGCAACAAGAATGTTGATTTCAGGATATGCGAAATTATGAATCAATCGAAGCTGTTGAATCAAGCTCAGATCTGGACCGTTGATCTAACTCCATGTCTGAGTTTCAAGGATCGAGAGTTGGAGATGTAAAAGTTAATTAACATCAGGAATCCCAATACCGCGATATGCGAAATCGTGATTTAATCGCATTCATTGAATAGAGATCAGATCTGGACCGTTGATCAAACTCCATATCAAAGTTTCATGAATCACGACATTGAGAGGAAAAGAACCCAATGCATCATGCTGAAATCGCAAAATCGTGATTCAATCGTAGTCGTTGAGTCAAGATTAGATCTGGACCATGGAATCACGGGACATGTGGCAAGTGATCAAAATTTCGCTGAATTGGGGTCAACGAAGCATAGTGTCGAAAATCACGAAATGAGAAATCGAGAAAGCACTTTTTGCATAGGCGCTTGGTTATGACCATATTCATATTGGGGAAGGAGCTAGTGCAAAAAAGTTCTGTATCGGATTTTCGAGGATCCCAACACAGAGGGAAGAAAATGATGCAACAAGAATGTCGATATCACGATATGCGAAATCGCGATGTAATTGCAACCGTCAGATCAAGAAGTGATCTGGACCATTGATATGTTTTCTTCACGGAGTTTCGTGGATCGGGATTTGGAAGTGACAAGAACATTGAACATCAGGAATGTCGAAATAGCGATATGTGAAATCACAGAATGATATGAACCGTCAGATCAAGTGTTGATCGGAGGGTTACTGTTCTCTCTCACAGTTAACTCCCCAATTTCGAATCTGTTAGCGAAACTAACTCATGATTGCGGATCAGTTGGCATTTCAGTTGCTCGGACAGTTTTATTTCTTTTGTCTAAGGAAATGGGAAGTGGAACCACCATGGGTGCGTGTATAAAAGAAAATGAGACAGACTGTGTAGGGTTGGTTGTTCTGTACGAGAAAAGAATGAAACTGTCAGAAAAGGAAAAGGAGAGGATACGCAGTATGAGATTGAGCATATGTGCAGTGTGATATGAAACACGGAGAAGAATAACAGAACAAGTTGAAGAAGAGAAGAATGACAGAAC
>ML806908.1:4770-20627 GCA_009831015.1 Picea engelmannii
GGCATATAAAGTCCAAAAATAACTCTAGAGTCTAGGCTAGAGGCTAGAGAGTAGAGACTACACAATCTAATAGTATGAATCTGCATACTGAAACTCAGTTTCAGACTAGGACTCAGACTCTAAGTCATCATCTACATCCTCAACATGAGTAGACTTAACAAGGGGATTCTGAGCTTGGCTTGATTCCCCTAGTCCAGAAGGAAAAGATACAATTGCAACATCAGTGCACACATTCTCTTGATGTGGCTAGGGATCCAAATTCATCCAGGAAAGGTTTTCATTGTCAAAAGTTGTTGGCTGAGTCTCTCTTTTTTTTTTTTTGTTTGTTTAAATTTGCAAATCCCCTCACTTTTTCGGTCATACGACCGATTCCGTACGGAACCGACCGGTTTGAGTTAAAAAACTAGTTCCATACGGAACCAGTCAAAAGAGGTTTGAATTTCCGGTTTGAACTGGTAAGCCCTATTAACTGATCGGACCGAACGGTTTTACCGATTCCGGTCCGGTTCTGGTAACACTGCTTCCAACCCATCTTAGTTGAAATGGAGATCATTTCCCTGATCAAGGTATATCTAGCAACCAAAGAAAAGATCTCATCATAGTCAAATCCCTCTACTTGTGAGAACCCTCTAGCTACAAACTAAGCTTTGAACTTTTGAATGATGCCATCAACAACATACTTGATTTTGTAGAGCCACCTCGAAATCACCAATGAATTCCCCTCAGGTCTCAGAATCACCTCCCAAACATCATTTTTCATGATGGAATTCCACCATGGCATCCTTCCAGAACTATTGACCTGCTGCCTCCTGAAAATTGGAAGGCTCAAACTCTCTGATGTTTCTTACCATTGCAAGATAGTGGAAAAACCTCTATGGAGGTTTACTCTCCCTCACATCCTACTTGGGATTCCCCACAGATCCTTGTGCTTCCTTCAAAGTCTCTTGAAGCCACTTGGGCTTCCTCTTCTCTGAAGTAACACCATGTGGAGGGGACTCACCCTCCTCAATCCCACCATTTGATGACTATGACCTAAAGATGATCCTGAGGTTGTATGAGAACCAGTAGACTAAGAAATAGTACCTTGTGAACTAGTAACCTAAGGACAATTAATTTGTGACCCTTTCACTTGTGGACCAATTGTTCCTGAAGAAGGTGGTCCTGAATTCTGTGTCCCTATGCTCTATAAAGGATTCACTTGAGTCTGAGGGGATGACTGCTCCCCTTAATCCATATTCTATGACCTACGAAAGGATCTATCCTCCTTAAATAACATCTCGTCGCACAACTATCTTCCTAAAAAAGGGGATGAATATACATAAATCCTTCGAGTTCTCACTAAACCCAACAAATATGCCCTTCTCTATCATGGGTTATATCTTTGTCCTCTTCTTAGAAGGGACATGTGAATAGGTAAAACACCCAAAAAACCTAAATTTCCCAACCTCAAGATTCTTCATCCACCAAGACTCTGTGTGGACTCCCATTCTGTAGATAAATTGTAGTGTTGCAAGCCTCGGCCCAAAGAAAAAGTGGTAGCCTCTGATCATGTAACATGGATCTCATAGCCCCAACAATGGCCATGTTCTTCCTCTCAACAACCCCATTCTATTGTGGGTTGTAAGGAATTGTCACTTCTCTCTTAATTCCCTCCCTAGCACAAAAGTAACTAAACTCATTGGAGGTATACTCACCCCCATTGTCAGATCTCAACACTTTGATTTTCTTCCCAGTTTGGTTCTCCACAAGAGCTTTGAACTCTTGGAACCGCTGAAAGACATGTCCTTTCATCTTCATGAAGAAAATCCAAGACTTCCGAGATACATCATCAATGAAAGTGACATAATATAAAAATCCACTCAAAGAAGAAGAAGACATAGGACCACATACATCAGTATGAATCATATCAAGAATACATGCTACTCTGTTGTCACTACTTGGAAAATCAGTCTTGGTGTAATTTTCGAGAGCAAACCCCTTGCAAACCTCCGGGTGATTTGTACTTAACTCTCTCACTCTAGTCACAATCTCTCTCAATATCCTCAGATCCCCATGGTGCAAATGGGATATCCTCCTGTTCCATAACTCACAAAGGTCACTGTTGTTGGTACTATGCACCAATTCTCTAGCAAAATGAAACATGAGTTTTTATAACTTCTCATGCCGAGTCCCAATAACTTTTGTCGAAGTGACAATGGATCCTTTAGGATACAAGAACACATGCATGCCATGGAACAATACATCATATCCCCTATACTCAATAGTGGAAAATGACACCAAGTTCTTCTTCAAGCCTAGAACATATAGGACATCTCTCAACAACATGGGAGGTAGAGACTCCCTTTGAAATGATATTGTCCCACGACCAACTACCTTGACCACTAAGTCATATCCAAGCATCACCTCAAGATCCCCAAACTTTGTAAGATCAGTGAAATACTCACGAACACATATCATATGGAAGGAGGCACCACTATCAATGTACCAAATACTGGTAGATGATACTCTAGAGGAAAGACACACCAATAATGAATACTCCTCCTCGAACTTGTGGGTAAACTCATCCACATCTGCTGAAGCTGAAACTTGCTTCCTCTTCTTATTAGGACATTGTCTAAAATAATGTCCAAACTCGTGACATGAAAATCACTTTACTTTTCTCATTTCTTTCTTCCCTTCACCTTTTTGCTTTTTCCCTCCCTTGTAACTCTTCTTGGACTTGTTCTTTCCTTTGGCTACAAGTGCCACATTATCCTCTTCATTACTAGTAGATGAATGCCCATGCACATATCCTCTTCAAGTTTCCTCCTAAATGAAGTCATCCCAAAGACAATCCCACTTGGGAAGATTTTCCCTTGCCACAATGCCCTCAACAAAGACAACCCATTGTTTTGTCATGCCATTCAAAGCAATCCTCACAAGTTCACTGTGAGCAACAACCTCCCCAACAACACCAAGTTCATCCCTCATCTGATTTATCTTGGTAACATAGGTGGCAACACTTTTAGTATTGGTCATTTTAATGTTGTTCAGTTTCTCCCTCAATACCATTTTCCAATTTTCATTGGAACTTTGGTAATGTTTGAGGATTACCACATCTCATAGGCATTGGAATTCCCGGTCACATGTGGAATCACATGGTCCTTAATGGCACCAATTATAATTTTTTTATCCTTAATGCTATTTTTGGTGTAGGTGTAATACCCCAAGGCCGAGCCCCAACTAAATTGTAAGCATGTTTTATAGGCTGGTGAGCCAAGTGATTATAAGCTAGGAGGTTTAAGTGATGATTAGGCTAGGGAGTCTAGATGCTAAAGGCCAGGGAGCCTATTTTTGTATATGTAAACACTCATATCATTAATATAAATACATCGATGCGTGTAGATCGATCATGATAAAAGAGTATGGGGGACTAAGCTCCACTAGGAAGGGAAAGGGAGGGCTAGGAGACTAGGGAAAATGGCTAAGACTGAGGGCTTAACTCCAAGAGAATATTATATTATTATTTCCTAAAGACTACGGTGAGGATAATTATTTTATCCTAGAAGTCTCATGGAAGAGTAAATGAATCAGAAGTGGAGAGAAACGAGCTCCAGGAAAGCCATGTGTCAATCATGGCACATGCAAATATATGTGAGGGAAATTGGTATGTTTTGGAATCTTTCCCCATTCACCAATGCATTCACGCAACCATCCATTTCCTCCATGAATTGACCTTTGCATCGTTCATGCACCCTTGGAACCTGCACACACACCTTCAACAATGATCCCGTACATTTCCTGTTGTGCACAACGCATTTGGACTTTGCCTGAGCCTGTATTGTGCGTTACCTGAATGTTGTTTCTGCCAACAAAGTTCCTTGAATGAGCGTGGTTTCTTCCTTTACTTGTTCCATACTCCTTTTCTATTGCTTCCATCACCCATAATTGATTGACTTATGCTTTGGATTGAAGAAACGAGTTGTTAGGCCCGTGGGTTTGAAGAGGTAGGTTGTCAGGCCTGTGGATTGAAGAAGCAGGTTGTCAGGCCTGTGAGTAACTCTCTCCAGGTGAGAGAGTTTGATGGGAAAGTGATTTCTTGAGGGATCCCAACTGCAACTTTAGTTCTTTGAGAATTCATGTTCGACATGTTGCTGAAGCCCTAGAAGGGAAGTGGGGAAGCTGAAGGACTATTGAGCAGAGAAGGGGCACACTTCCTAGGGTGGGATAGGCATGTGGGGAATGAGAGGATGTAGGTTGTTAGTGTGAGTTGGATCCTGGAACGAAATCCTTCCTGTTGACTGTGTAACTTCCTATTGTCTTAGCCTAGACTAAGAATCCCTTTACCCGGGTGGATTTTAGTCCCAACTCGAGGGTGACCAACTGCTGAGAGTGATGGGAAACGTGGTCTAAGGGTGGGAGGATCATGGAAGGTCTGCACACAATTGGTGGTCTTCTATAAAAAGATAAGTATCAGCTATGTGTTCAATTGCATGCTGTGTATTTCTACATGTCTTTATATTTATGAGTATTTCCTGTGTATGTTGTATGTATAGGCTTACTATTATTTCCTCATGAATCTATGTTTTAGTAGAATGTAATTGTTTGTTTAAGTTTTATATGTATGATGTTCCACAAGAGTTTCTGTGTGGCATAGCCTAGCAGGTCTATGGTTGGGTATGTTACAATTTTAAATATCATAAACAAGAGAAGTAGTAATGGTGGCAGTCCCTCGCCTAGGAGGTCTGAGGAGTGCTACAGTTTGGAATCAGATCATGAAAGTTTTTAAGTGGCATGACTATTGTGGGGTATTCTACCCTACGGACTAACAAGCTAGGGCTTTAAACTTGTACGCAGATCATGACCCTTCATAAGCTACTTTTAACCTTCTACCCTGAATCTAAAACCCTTTTCCACAAGCAAACAAGGGAAGAACTGACTAACCTTTTTATCGACGGTTGGTGTCGATCCTCTGTTGAGCTTTATCTCCTTGCTGCTGCTGCTCCTTCCACAAAGCGATCCTGCAATCAAGACAAAACTATGCATGCATGCTATTGTTCTACTAGGGGGTTAGAGATTAAACACAAATCACATAAAACATATAAGACTCATGTATTTGGGATGGGAAAAGTATATTTTTATTGATCTCAATATGAACCAACTTACAATGATTTTTGAGACCNGCCACCGTTCCTCGATCCTGATCCTGGGCTCCTCCTCTTCTTTGTCCTCCAACTGCTTTGCTTGAATTCTCCTAAATCTTTGAGGAAACGCTAAAGGGTTGGGACAAAACGGACGACAATTGGGCAGAGTTTCTTTGCTATGATTTTCCTCCTTTGAATAGTACCCCTACCCCTTCTTTTATAGTCTAGAAGGAGCTAGGGTTTTAGACGAACTCTCGGCCATGCATGGCTGGGAGTTCCAGTTAACTGATCCAAAGCTTTTCGTCCCGGCGGAAAATTTCCTGATTTTTTGCTTTGTTAGGTAAACGTGGGCTGTAGTGGGCTAGCCCGCGTTCCACCGCGTTCAGTAGAAGTCCAGCAAGCGTTCCAACGCGCCCAATGTTAGGTTAGGGCGCGGGTTGCTTATTTTAAGTGGTTTTTCAGGGTTTTATTCAGCATGGCTTTGGCAAGGAAGAGACATGAGTTGGCCTGATGCCAGGTAAGCCTGTGTGGTGCATTTTAGGGTTATAACAATGACCCGACCTGGGTGGATGGGTATGTTAAAATTTGGTATAAGAGCTCTGGTTTTCAACATTGAGTCTAGATGGGTCGTTTAAGTGGAAATTCAGGCAAAAATTTCAGAATGAATTGTTGTCGAGATGGACTGAATTCAAGTTTTAAAACATCCATGAGTGCCAAGAGGGTGTTGAGAGCACATATAGATTGTGTTAAGAAGCTCAGGAGGTTTAGCGATTCGTGAAAGCCAACAGAGGAAAGAAATAATAGTAACCATGGTTTTGGGGCCACAAAGTTTAGATTTGGGCTGTCAAATCTGTTCGGGAGAAGGAAAATCCTTCACAGTCATCATATCTGGGAAAGAAGAGCGGCGGTTAATCCCCTCAAGTCCTTCGGACTTTGTTGCTTCGACAATTTTTAATATTTTGACAAAAGGAGGAAAAATCTCCGAAGCTCCAAAGTCCCGTAGTGGATCTACATCGTAGATCATTTGGGAGAAGGTGAACTGTTGGATTCCCCAAGTGGTTCGACAATTTGGAGTTCGAGGAAATACAGTTGTGGTTGTGCGGAGTGGAGTTTTCCCCGAAGTCTGGAAGTCCTGAACCAATCTGAATCGTCCATTATTGGAGACACGTGTCCATAGATTAGAAAGTGTTCAAAATTTTGATGTTCGGAAGTTTGGGGGTTGTATGGTGATCAACACCAAAAAATTCCAAAGCCCGAAGCTCCGAAGCTCTGAAGTCCCAAAGCTCCTGGGAACATCTGTTCAGAAATTCGGCATTCAGGATTTTTGAAGGGTGTTGTAGAGGGAACCTCCAAAGCCCAGAGTTCCAAAGTCATGAAGCACGGGAGTGACGTTGCCTGCTGACGTCACTTAGAGTGATGTGGACACACTTGATGCTTGCCACGTGTCATCATTTTTTGTGCTTTTTAAAGGCCTTTTGTGCCAGTTAGAACTTGAAACGTGTCACCCGTTATATTGGGCCATGAGTGCGCTCCTTATTTATGCCATGTAGCACCCCCTTGGTGTGTGTTTCTTGATTAGACTCTGGGATTTTTCCAATTTGGCTTTATGGGGGATGTGAGTATATTGATGCAAAAACCTTTGAAGCGCGAAGCTCCGAAGAGCTTCTCCAGGTATTCGTCAGTTCGACGTTCGGAGGAAATGTGGTATGATAAAGGTAAAACTTTTGAATCCCAAAGCAACGGAGTGCCAGAGTAATGAAACGCCAAAGTGCTAGCCCGAGAATTCGGAAATTCAGCGTTCGGGGAAATGTGTGTATGTTGACGCAAGAACCTTCGAAGCGCGAAGCTCCAGAAAGATTCTCTGGGAAATTGCAAGTTTAGCATTCAGAGGGAATGATGTGTGGAGTAGGCGGAACTTCTGAAGCTCGAAGTTCCAAAGTTCCAAAGCTCCAAAGCAGCAGAGCCCCGAAGCTCTGAAGGTGTATCGTGCAATAGTTTGCCAGTTTGATGTTCGAGAGGAATAAGGCGTGAGGTAGTAAGATCCTCTGAAGCTCGAAGTTTCGGGGCCCTGAAGTCCCAAAGCTCCAGATAAGTGCATATCAGCTAAGCGCTTGGACATAACCCTTGTTCATATGAGACTTAAATCAAAATAAAAGAGGGCTAATGCCAAATTGTTGTTTTCAAAGACATATTTTTTAGATATCCATACATTTTAGCTCCAGACTCATAATTGATGATGGGAAAAGTCATTGGAAAGATATTGGACAATAGAACATAACTATTCACCCATAAAATTGAGATGAACAGTCAATTTTTCATAAAAATCATAAGAAAGATGTATGATATATTATTGAACCAGAATGGTTCATATTTTCATGAAATTGTTGAATCAGTTATCCTGACAAAGTTCTGTTGGCTTCACATTTTGCAAAGTTAACAACAACTAGATCAGATTAGGATCAACACAGAGTGTAGAGAGATGGAAGATGCACATGGGGCTTACAACTAGGAAGATGATATCAGAGGGATGGATGTCCATTTGGGTATTGAAGGAACAAAATACAATGGACATGGGGAAGGAAAGGATGAAAACATGAATATGGTAGAGACCAATAGAAATTTGCAGAAAGATGTCCAAAGTCACAAGGCTGATAATGAAAGGCTTATGAAAGACAAGGAGAAGTAAGATGAATTCAACATGAAGTTAATGCAGAGCTTGGACATAATTGACAATAAATTGGATAAAGAGAATGGCTCAAGCAAATCAGGAAGTCATAGGTCTCCTGAAGAGAAAGGAAGATCAAGGAGTGCTAGCAGACATCACCATCTCTCCCCAAGGAATTCCAATAGGAGAGTGCATATTAGCTCAATTTCATCCCCTGTCAGGAAACATAAGAAGAGGCCTGGGGTGGATGAACTGCGAGGAGAAATGAACAAGATAAAACCTCCTACATTTGATGGTGAGAACAAGAAGGATGAAGATGCCAAGACATGGCTTCTAGGCATGAGAAAGTACTTCCCATTGCATAATTATTCTTCACATGAAGAAGGAAGAATTTCTATCTATCAGCTCAAGGGAAAGGCATCCATGTGGTGGGATCATCTTGTGTAGGTGCAACATATTAAAGAGAAAAATGTTTCTTGGAAGGAATTCAAGAAGTATTTTGAAAACAAATACTTGACTAAGAGATATTGTGACAGGAAAATGAAAAACTCAATCTTGGAAGTATGTCCATTGATGCATATGTAAGAAGATTTTTGGAACTGTTAAGGTATGTCTCCTTCATCAAGGATGAGACGGTTAACATTCAGATGTATTTGAGTGGGCTGCCATATTTCATCAGTGATAAGATTCAATATGATGATCCCAAAACATTGGAAGAGACCATAAGGCGATATAAATGCCTATATCATCAACACAAAGGAAAGCCAATTTTCCAAAAATCTTGGGAAGACAAGAAGTTCAATATGGAACAGAGGAAGAAGGGGAATACGACACCATTATTCATAAATAGTCCTCAGGGAAAACCAACTATTAGAGAGCCCAAAACGATTGATACAGGTGGGCAAAGGCCAAGGCAACCACCTATTCAATGTTGGGGTTGTAAAGGATATCATATGTATATAGATTGTCTTCACAAAAGTGAAAAAGTGCGAGTTGTTCACAATGTACAACAAGCTGAAATAATGGAGGACATGGGAATAAATGTACCAAGGATGTATGAAGCCCTGGACAACAAGCAAACAAAGTTTCAATCACACATGTTTAAAGTGGAAGGTATGATCAACAACCAACCCATTGCAATTTTAATTGATTCAGTATCTAGTCATAGTTATATAGATTCTAAGACGGTGGAAATATTTCATTTTCCAAAAAGAAAGCATGAGAAATCTTGGTTGGTTTAACTGGCTACTGGAGCCAAGAGAAAAGTTAATGAGTTGGTTAAGTCATGTTCAGTGGGCATGAATGGGATGAGCACCAAGGCAGATTTGAACATCTTTCCTTTAGGTTCCTAGGATTTTCTAATAGAGATGGATTGGATGGACCAACACCATGCTGTCTTAGAATGCCATAAAAAGGCATTTACTTGCCTGGATGAGGAAGGGAACCTAAGGATAGTGCAGGAAATTCCCATGACATAAACTGTTAGAGAAATATCAACATTACAACTGAAGAATTGTTATATAAAGGGTTTTCAATTATTAGCAGCTCATATGGAAGAAACACCTAAGGATAAGGTGTCATATATTGAAGATTATGCAGTCCTAAAGGAGTTTGAGGATGTATTTAAGGAAATACTAGGATTACCCCCTAAAAGAGACATTGATTTCTCTATAAATATGATGCCTGGAGCAGCTCCAGTATCCAAGACTCCTTATAGGATAAGTACACTAGAACTGAAGGAGTTGCAAATGCAGCTTGAAGAGCTTCTGAGGAAGGGGTTTATACGCCCAAGTGTGTCCCCTTGGGGTGCCCCAATTTTATTTTTGAAAAAGAAATATGGAACATTGAGACTGTGTATTGACTTTAGGCAATTGAACAAAGTGACTGTAAATAATAAGTATCCTTTTCCAAGGATCGATGACCTCTGATCAGTTGATGAATACAAAAATATTCTCAAAGATTGATCTCATATCAAGTTATCATCAGGTAAAAATTAAAGATGGAGACATCAACATGACTGCTTTCAGAACCAGGTATGGTCATTATGAGTTCACAGTGGTACCATTTGGGTTATCAAATGCACCAGTTGTTTTCATGTGTTTAATGAATGGTGTTTTTCGAGAGTACTTAGATAAGTTTGTCATTGTCTTCTTGGATGACATTCTTATATATTACAAGTCAGAACAAGAGCACGAGCAACACTTGAAGATGGTATTACAAGTGTTAAGATAACATCAGTTGTATGCCAAATTGAGCAAGTGCTCATTTTATCAGAACCAAATTCATTATTTGGGGCATATCCTATCTGAGTAAGGGATAACAGTGGACCCTGAGAAGATTAAGGACATTAAAGGGTGGTCAACACCTAATAATGTGACAAAAGTTGGATCATTCATGGGCCTTGTTGGATACTAAAAAATATTTATTGCAGAATTTTCAAAGTTTGTTCACCCAATCACTTCCTTACAAAAGAAGGGAGTGAGGTTTCAGTGGTCACTGGAGTGTGAAAAGAGCTTCCAACACTTGAAGCAATTATTAACCAGTTCTCCAATTCTAAGGATTGTTGATCCAAATGAGTATTTCATGGTATGCACATATGCATGCAAAGAATGACTTGGTGGAGTCCTCAATCAAAATGGGTAAACGGCATGTTATGAATCAAGGAAACTGAAGGAGTATGAAAGGAATTATCCCACTCATGATTTGGAGTTGGCAGCCATAGTGCATTCCTTGAAGAAGTGGAGACACTACCTCATGGGGAAAAAGGTTTGAGCTGAGGATAAACCATCATGGTCTGAAATATTTCTTTGATAAACCAACTTTAAATGCCAGGCAGAGCAGATGGTTGGAATTTCTCAGTGAGTATGACTTTGTAATAAAACATATCAAAGGAAAAGAGAACAAGGTGGTTGATGCACTCAACAAAAGAGTGCGTGAGTTGCATGCTACAACCATCATCATGTATCAATCTGATTTGAAAGATAGAATCTTGGAGGATGAAAAATCAGATTTGCAATATAAGGAATTAGTGACAAAATTAAAACAAGGTAATTTGCAACAAAAAATTGAGAACTACAAGTTGGGAAATGATGAAATTATCAGGTATAAAGGTAGAATTTATGTACCAAATTCTCAGGAATTGAAATTTAAGATATTGAGGGAAATGCATAATGTACCTTATGCTAGATACCCAGGGTATCATAAAACAATTGTAGCAGTCAAGAGCCAATATTATTGGCCATGCATGAAGAACAAAATTGTTGAGTACATTGCCAAATGTTTGGAGTGTCAAAAGGTCAAGGCTAAGAAAAGACACCTAGCTGGGTTGCTGCAACCGTTACCATTCCTGAGTGGAAATGGGAAGTGGTAACAATGGACTTTATCACCAAACTACCCAGAACAAGAAAGCATCATGATTCTATCATGGTAGTAGTGGACAAGATTACTAAAGCTTCCCATTTCATTCTAGTGAAGCTCACTCACAAAGAAACTAACGTTGCTGATATTTATATGAGGGAAATTGCTAAATTGCATGGTATACCCAAGACAATTGTGTTTGACAGAGACCCAAAGTTTACCTCAAAGTTATGAAAATGACTATTCAAAGGATTTTGAACAAATTTGAATTTTAGCACAACTTATCATCTAGAATTTGATGGGAAAAAAGAAAGGGTGAATCAAGTGATTGAGGATATGTTGAGGATGTATGTGATGGATAAAACATCAAAATGGGAAGACCATCTACACTTGGTAGCGTTTTCTTACAACAATGGGTACCGAGCATCTCTCAAGATGAGCCCATTTGAATCACTTTATGATAGAAAGTGCAACACACCTGTAAGCTGGGACAACCCAACAGATAGAGCAATGGTTGGGCTAGATTTTCTCAAGGAAATGGAAGAGACGATGTCAAAAATAAATCATAATTTAAAGTTTGCTCAAGACAGGAAGAGAAGATATGCTATTAAGAGCAGAATTCATAGGGAATTTAAAGTGGGTGATGATGTATTCTTGAAAGTGAAGGCCAACAAAAGTTCGCTGAAGTTGAGAAATTGTTCCAAGCTGACAACTCGTTATTGTGGGCCATTTGAAATCCTAGAGATGATTATGCCTATAGATTATATTATTTCATTACCTTCATCAATGTCTATTCATAATGTATTCCACATATCACTGCTCAAGAAGTATATACCTGATGCTAATCATGTTATTGATTGGAATGTGATTCAGGTGGAGCAAGAAGGTGCATTTCAAGTTCATCCGATGTGCATACTGGATCAAAATATCAAGAATCTTTGGAATCAATCCATAGATCTAGTAAAGGTCCAATGGACCTACTACGGTCCTAAAGATGCGACTTTGGAGCATGAAGATGCTATACGAGCAGAATACCCGCATCTTTTTGAAGATATTTGAAAATCTTGATGATAATATGTGAATAAGTTGCACTGAGGACAATGCATAAATAAGGGGAGGGGAATGTGATACCCTAAGGCCGAGCCCCAACTGAATTGTAAACATGTTTTATAGGCTGGTGAGGCAAGTGATTATAAGCTAGGAGGCTTATGTGATGATTAGGTTGGAGAGCCTAGATGATAAAGGCCAGGGAGCATATTTTTTTTATATGTAAACACTCATATTATTAATATAAATACATCACTGCATGTAGACCGACCACGATAAAAGAGTATAGGGGACTAAGCTCCAATAGGAAGGGAAAGGGAGGGATAGGAGACTGGAAAAAAGGGCTAAGCTTGAGGGCTTAACTCCAAGAGAATATTATATTATTATTTCCTAAAGACTACGGTGAGGATAATTATTTTATCCTAAGTCTCATAAAAGAGTGAATGAATCACAAGTGGGGAGAAACGAGCTCCATGGGATCCATGTGTCAATCATCGCACATGCAAATATATGTGGGGGAAATTGGTCTATTTTGACATCTTTCCCCATTCACCAACGCATTCACGTAACCAACCATTTCCTCCATGAGTTGAACTCTGCATCGTTCATGCACCTTTGGAACCTACATGCGCACCTTCAAAAACGATCCCATACATTTCTTGTTATGCACATTGCACTTGGAATTTTCCTGAGCCTGTACTGTGCCTTACTTGAATGTTGTTGATGCCTTTACTTGTTCCATACCCGTTTTTTGTTGCTTCCATCACCCATACTTGATTGACTTAATCTCTGGACTGAAGAAATGGGTTGTTAGGCCCGTGGGTTTGAAGAGGCGGGTTGTTAGGCCCATGGATTAAAGAATCACGTTATCAATCCTGTGAGAAACTCTCTCCAGGTGATAAATTTTGTTGGGAAAGTGATTTCCTGAGGGAGCCCAACTGCAATTATACTACTCTAAGAATTATTTTCCGACCTATTGTTGAAGCCCTGGAAGGGAAGTGGGGCAACCGAAGGGTTGTTGAGCAGAGAAGGGGCACACTTCCTAGGGTGGGACAGGCATCTGGGGAATGAGAGGTTGTAGGCGGTTAGTGTGAGTTGGCTCCTCGAACAAAATCCTTCCTGTTGACTATGAAAATTCTTATTGTCTCAGCCTAGCTTAGGATTCCCTTTACTCGGGTGGAGTTTAGTCCCAGCTCGGGGGTGACCCACTGGTGAGAGTGATGAGAAAAATGTTCTAAGTCTAGGAGGATCGTGGAAGGTCTACACACAGTTGGTGGTCTTCTATAAAAAGATAAGTATCAATTATGTGTTCAATTGCATGTTGTGTATTTGTACAGGTCTTTATATTTATGAGTATTTCCTATGTATGTTGTATGTATAGGCTTACTGTTATTTCCACATGAATCTATGTTTTAGTTGAACGTAATTGTCCATTTAATTTTTATATTTATGATGTTCTGCAAGATTTTATGTGTGGCATATTCCAACAGTTCTATGGTTTGGTATGTTACAATTTTGAATATCATAAACAAGAGAAGTAGTAATGGTGGCAGTCCCTGACCTGGGAGGTCCGGGGAGTGCTACAGTTTGGAATCAGAGCATGAAATTTTTTAAGTGGCATGACCCAGCCTGGGTGGCTGGGTACATTACAATATTTGGACAAAAGAGTAGCATCCATAGGAACTGTGAGGGGATTTATTTGTGAGTTCTCCATAATATCCCAAAACTCACACTCCTGCAGAAGCAACAAAATCCTCTCCTTCTATGAGCCAAAATTAGCATCTCCATCCAACCTGTCCTCAACCCTCAAATTGGTGGCCATTGACCCTCACAACTAAAACACAAGTCCATAACTTTCTGCCTAGTCAAGTACCTCCTATTATCAACAAAATCCCCATTCTCTGTGGCTGATATATTTTCACTTTTCTTAGTTTCCAGCTCTAATACCATGTAGAAATTTTAGATCCCAACCTAGTTTCAAGTCTCAATGAGACAACATAGTTTAATTCCCAACCCACATTGCACCTTTCAGTAAAAAAATAGTTAGCAATAAAAAATAGCTCATAAACTAAAACACATGAAGTATGCTACAACAATAAACCAAAAATAAAGCACACCCAAAAAAATGATACACAGATATTTTTGGTCAAACTTAGACCCTGGAAAAACCCACAAGGGGAAAACTAGTGAGAGAGGGGATTTTATTATTATTTAGATCTTTGAGAAATATTTTCTTAGAGTAATCATCTTAAACAATTAATTACATAGACTTATCTTGATTTCTATGCCCACACACAACCTAGAAAACCATGCCACTAACTCCTTGATTTATGTGCCCAAAAATCCATACACATTACGACTGTCACAACATTAAATGTTGTATGGTCTACCTAAAATTTTGTGCCTTCTTGCTGAGACAAATTTCCAGAAATTTGTGACTGTAAGATTCCTCGATTTTTGTGCCAATCTAACTCAGAAAATCATATAGTCCACTTCCTCAATTTTTGTGCCAAGCTACAGTTGTATGGCCTTCCTGGAATCTATACAATACAAACTCAATATGTTGTTTTACTTTATCTCATTGATTTGTGTGCTAGAAATGGCCTTGGGATGCATTCTCTTGGCTGCACATGATATCCTCTTTCTCAACTTAACTCTCTCTCTCTCTCTCTCTCTTGCGCTTTCCAAAACTCATGAAGAAGTGCCAAAATGAGGGTGCCTTGATCCCTAAGTTAACTCATTAAGAGAAATTGAAGAGTCATCTAATATAATGATGGAAACTAGATTGGATCGATGATGGTGATGAAATGACTCTTTAGTCACCCACTTCATTAAATTATCATAAAGTCACTTTTAATTTCACATAAAATGAAATTAATTCACTAGGGACCACATTGGACACTTTCTCACCCCTAGGCTCCTAAGTGATGAAAAACACTTGCATCCTTGGTAATTTTAAATTAATTTAACAAACTATTCTCACCCAACTGCTATCCTTTGTTTCCATCTCCCAAATAGTGTTGATGATCCTTGAATTCTTGTCATAATTCTAAAACAATTTAGTATTTTTAACCCCCTAGGCCAACTATATTGCTCGACTTTTCATCCTCCACTTTGAATCCTATTGATGCAACATTTTCTTAGATTTTTCCAACTTATTGAGCTATGTTTTATCCTCCTAAGAGAATACTCTAGTTGTCAGTGTTTCATGGAAACCTACACAAGAGACCTAGCTAAAGCATACACAAACAAATCTTATCAAGAAAAGGAAGAGAGATACACAATGAAGAATGAGAATTAATGTATATTATGATCTACTCAATGAGTGAGTGATCTTCACTCATATAGGCAATGACATCCTATAATTAGGAATGCATGCATAATAGTGATGGTATAAAATCAGAAAGTCTAAAATAGAACTAGTCAGTTAAATCCAACTGAACTAGTGTTACTCCCACTGAACTAGTGTGTTGAAAATAAAAATTTCTCCAACACCCCCTGTTGTAACAGATTTTGAAATTTTCCGATATTACTTTGGCACTTTCACCCAGACTATCTGCAGGAGTATCGACTGGAAACACTATTTTCAGGATCATCTTCATATACACCTCCAGTCATTGAAAGTCCTCTATCATTTCTGCTAAATAATTACTTCCTACAAAAGT
>ML806908.1:34971-90432 GCA_009831015.1 Picea engelmannii
TGTGTTTATGTGCTTATGTTCATTGATTATGCTGTTGTCTATGAGTATTTTACATAAGTAATCCTTTAATCTATGTGTTGCAAACTGATCCTTTTGCCTTAAACACATAACATTTACATTGCAAATAATTTCAAGTATTTCAACTCTTCTTCATTTTTAGATCAATTTTCCAATTTGCACCCAAAAGACATCTACCAGAATGGAAATTGGAGACATATACAATGTATTCTGGTCCTAGATTTTCCAATATTGTTAGAATAATTTGTTTCTCTTGTGTAGACTTGTCAATACCACATTCACCCAAGCTTAAAATCAAAGATTTAAATTTAGTGAAGAAATCATGTATATTATCAAAAAATTTAGGGTCTAAGGTATTCAACTCTACCTCAAGCATTTGACCTCGCATCTCATCCTGCTTTCCAAAGAGTCCTTCCAAGGTGGTGTAGATCTCGTTTGGATTCTTTCATGCAGAAACATGAAACCATAGATCAATGGAGATTAATTGAATAAGTGATCATGTGGCCTCATCCTTATGGTTCTCCCATCTAGTCTTCTCAAGCATTGATGTAGGTTCTGTTTCTGTCGCCATCGTCAAATTATAAAGTAATTTTTTTTTGAGTTGGAATGCGGCTTCAAATGCCATTAAAAATAGTTTTATGGTGTGAGTACTATCACCAGGCTTGATTGAATAAGTTGCATCTCCTCCATCCCACTATTGATTCTGAAAAGATCCTGAAAACCCATATCGTGGATTCTGAGATATGACTGACGATGCTATGGAAACTATAGATATGATAAAACAACTATATCTCCTAAAATATGATGTGGGTTTTGGATATCTTTGGTGAGAATACGTATGTTATATGTCTCTGGTCCAAATTTCACCCTGACCCAGATCACGAATTTCGAGATACGACTATTTTACTGTAGAAAACCAATTTTTGGAGGGTTGTTGAATCGTCACACCCTAGAGAAGGATATGATGTTGAATCATCACACCCTAGTGAAGGAAATAGTGCGACAATTATGAAAAATGGAATCGTCGCACCCCAGATGAAGAACACAGTGCGACGACATCGCACCTTGGTTGTGTATAGGTTGCGACGATGCTTGGATTTTTTTTTTCTTAAGTCTTAGTGCGCTTGTCGCACCCTTCGATAGGGATAGGCTGTGATGATTCCAATCATTTCACCTTTCGATAGGGATAGGCCGTGACAATGGCAAAAACTAGGTTTACTCAAATATCTTTCGCTCTTTGTTGGTTTGTCTGGGTTGCTCCAAGCAGATCGGTTTTGATACCATGTCAGTGTTTCATGGAAACCTGCACAAGACACCTAGCTAAAGAATACACAAACAAAGCTTATCAAGAAAAGGAAGAGAGATACACAATGAAGAATGAGAATCAATGTATATTATGATACACTCAATGAGTGAGTGATCTTCACTCATATAGGAAATGACATCATATAATTAGGAATGCATGCATAATAGTGATGGTATAAAATTAGAAAGTCTAAAATAGAACTAGTCAGTTAACTCCCACTGAACTAGTGTTACTCCCACTGAACTAGTGTGCTGAAAATAGAAATTTCTCCAAAACTAGTACTATTTGAGTCAAAGAGTTGACCAATTCTATATTTAACAACAAACAACTCTTGGTGTGATCTCTTAAATGTTTGCTTGACCCACTCAATTGATACTCTTTTAACTCTTTTTATATTTCCAGAGAACTGGAGCATAACAGTTCCTTCATTTTCCACATCAAAGTGACTCCACTCCTCCTTGATCGTATTAATAAATTCATCATTTTCCAATAAACTTGGAATGAATTGGAAGGGACATGGAGATTTATTCTCCTCCTTCTCTATCTACAAAAAATAGGAAGATGGTTATATGCTCCTCGAAAAACCATTGATCACCTAATGCCATCTGCCTCTACCATTGCTATCTTGAAATAAAAAAACTATATAATATATTAGAAATACTCTCACCTCTTGCTCTGAAGTTCCTCCAAGTTGGAAACAACTTGATAGGTTCAACATCACATAGGTCTGCTACCTCTATATTTTATGTAAGAAGTAATCTTCCAAAGGGTCCATCCTAGTAGTCACACCCTATACATTTACTCTTTTAGTAGTGAAATTCAAGTCCCCTATTATAATAACATTCTCAGTCTTAACAAAATTAAGACTAAAACATATCCCAGAACTCCGTCCGGTCATCATTTGGACCATACAAATTAACCAAATAAAAAATCTTCCATGTTTCCAAGGATTTGAGTTCAATCCATATTCTTGCATTGACCAAAGTAGATTTGGTAAATTGCAAGGACTTGTTCAAAATTATGATTCAATAATTCCTTTCATCTTTCCTTAATCACCATGGGAGCAGGCTATTTTGGATAAGTTTTTGGAATCACACAGAAGCGGATCATGTGACATTTTTACAAATAAGCAATGCATGTGGAAATCAACTAGCACATTATCAAGAGTCAACGAGCAAGAAACGAGAGTTAGTTAGGAAGTTTTGGGACATTTTTTCCACTTTGTAACCATGTAGTATCGAGATTATCCCTAATAGAATACTATAAGTGTGTAATGGGTTTTGGTTAGAAAGAGCGATTGAGTCTTGAGTGATGGTTAGAAAAGAGTGAACACTTGGAGAATAGATCTTTGATGAGAGTTCTGAGTTAGTTGAAAATCAATCAAGAGGTATGTGTGCACTGCAACATAGAATGACTAGGTTAGGTTTGGGTTGTAATTGAATATCTATGTATGAGCATAGTGCACATGAATGTAATGGAGATTATGAATGAATAAGAAGCTAGTAGTTGTGGACATAGCCCAGATTGGGGTGAACCATGTTAAAACCTTGCATCTTGATGTGTTTCTTATGTGTGTTATGTTTATGATGAATGTGATGGGTGGTTAGTATATATTTGTTTACTGTTTGTGGATACTACACAATGATGGTGAATGCTTAGTATTCTGACTATGTCACTCATATATGTTGTTATGATCTTTCACACTTAAGTTAACGATGAATGAATGAATGTTAATTGGAGTAATGTCATGCATGGGGTATATTGCATGATAATTAAAGGTTAAGTAATGGAAAATGCACACATAGTAGATGAATGGATAATGCATAGTATGGTCATGTTCAATGCCTCATTTCCCCTCATCATTGTAGAAACTTGGTTCCCATAGACCCTCTAGATGCTTCGAGTGACACTTCACTTTCTTGTAGGTGATGCCGAAAGAGTCAATGTCCAAGGGTATTTTTGGTTTATTATTATTGAAACTAGGTTCTACCCACTGTGTGCCAAAAAATGGTTTCGTTATCGAGACTGAGATATGTGAATGAGGGTAATGTGGAGGCCAACTAAGGAGGAAATCCAATAGTGGGTAGATGCAAGGGAGAACGAGTTTGTAGTAGATCAGAACTAGAACTTACAAATCAACGCAAAAGAATGGTTACAAAGGTATGTTTTTAGAGATTTACATGAAATATTCTTTTCTTATTTCCCAAATTAGTCAACAGAGTGGATATAGAGATTTGTTGATGCAACCCCCCCTACTCTACCGTAGGTCTACACATCCTCCTGGTCTTGGATCTCCGATTCTAGAGTCGAGTGACTCTCTGAAACCTTCATGGTTTCCTTCTATGACTAAACACATGCCCTTTCGGCTTCTTGTTGCAGGTTTTAATGGCACCCACAACCCTCTCTTTCGCTTTGCTGCAAAAGCTCAGAGTGTTGGGCGTTGACTCCTTTTTTATGATAATCCCCCTCTTGATGTGACCTTGACAATGAACACATGATTGTGGACGCAGCTATAAGTGGTTTGAACTGTGCCCGCAATGATCCTCCAACCTCCATGTGTCCTCCTGACAAAACCACAGTTTGGATTGAGGCCCGCCCTCAATATTTTAAACTCCACGCAGCTCCTGTTCCCGCAATGCTACGGGATCGTTGATCTCACGATCTTGATGATAACTTCTGAATCAATGGTTCATATCTACACCTTTTGAATCTATGGAATAGATCTTCCCCTCCTTCAATCAAGGACTTCAATCCCCTTCGCAACTTCGGACTTCGGGGTTTTGAAATCTCAAACACAACTTTCTTTCGTACTCAAATCTTCCAGAACTCACTATATACTAACACTTGTCCTGCTTGATCAACGATTTTTCTCCCACTTTGGATGTTTGACCTTTCAACTCAGATCAACGGTCCTGCAACCCTCTTCTTGATCAACGATTGAGATCCCCTTCGGGTCTCCGGGCGTCCGAGATTTCAAATCTCAACTTATTTTTCCCAATGGTTTTTTTACCGGAGTCTGTGATCCACTGATGCATGTCCTCATGATCTAGCGATCGAGGATTTCTTCAGGTCTTTACCCAGAGATCAAAGATGTGCGCCACGTCTCATCCGAATTCAACGACTATGAACCACTTCAGGACCTTACCCGAAGTTCACAGATCCACGCCACATCTCCCTTAGATCTCATGGCCTAGATTTTACTTCGGGTCTTCGCACTTCGACAATCTCAGATCTCAAACTAAAAAATCACCTCAACTTTCTCGAAGCTCACGATCTGTTGACAAGTGTCCACTTATAGATAGAAAAATCTAGGTTGTTCGGGCTTCGGGTGTTTCAACACTTCGACCTTCGCCTTCCTCTGGATCTTCTGACCTGTCAACACATGTCCTCTTGGATCCAATGATCCAGATTCTCTCTGGCCCTTCAACTCTCCATGCTTCAGAAATCTCAAAGTTCAAACTCGCCTCCTCCCGGACTCACGATATCTGACGGCTCAGATTATTTGGGCGATCTAATGCTTGGAGTTTTCCCCGAACAATATGACGGTTCATATCTGTTCTTGCTGATCGAGTGACTTAGATTATATTTTTGATCTTCGGCTCTTCGGGCACTGGAAATCTCAGTTCTCAACTCTTGTGAATTTTCTCTCTCCTCTGTGTGCGAAGCGCTAAGACTTGTGCACTTCACTCTGATCAAAGGACTGTTGATATTTTGTATAGTGATCGAACGACCATTGTTGCTTCTCCTCCTGAGCTTCTGAGTTCTTCCGACTTGAAAGATTTCTCTGTCTTCAAAGGTTTCGAACCTTTACTCCTCCTTAGGAGTCTAACTATCGACTCTCTCTGACACTTTATAGAAAGTGATATCCCTTCTGAGATTCATCCTTAAAACGATTTTGATTCCCCATGCACACCTTGCGTTCTCGGGATTTCGATAACTTAGATTGAAGGATTTCTTGAAAATAAATTCTTCTCGCCCACCCAGCGTTACTCTGGTTCGGGTTCTTCAAATCTTGGTCGTTTCATGACGTTGTGCACACCTTGCACCCAGTCTAAGTTTCCTTTGTTCTCTATGAACTTCTCTGAGTCACTCCAAGACTCAGTCAATGCACTCCTTGCATTCGATATGCACACCTTGCATATGAGGGTCAGAAGAGAAACAATTGAAATTCATCCAGATTCGTCACAACTTCATACTAACACTTCTTGAACAATCACACATGAACGAAAATGGAATAAATCACACCCACAGAATATAACATTCATTCATCCATATATCAAATGAACACAGTCCAAGGATTTGGGACAATTCTGTTTTTTCTATCCCTTCATGAAAACAAATTACAAAATGTTTCTTCTACTCTACTATGTTCTACTGATCTCTCAGATCTCTATCTCATTCTTTCTATTCTGTTTGATTTATTACATTGAAACAATGAAAAAATATCTAAGGACTGTCTCCATGAGCTCTCTCATCCTATCTGCAACCTATCCTATCAAACTCTTATTGGTTACCTACTCCTTCCTATTACAATAACTAATAGTTATTGCCAGATAAGAGTCAACACTCAATATCTGCAATCCCTTATAGTCCTTCACGACTTTACAAAGAAGTTAAATTTTTAAAATGTTGTTTACAAAATATCTCAACAACCCGATTTAATTCTGAGTTAATTTCTTATTTGAAACTCTGTCATTGTTGAGATGTCGTTCCTTTGCCTCCACGCTTGCATTTTGACTTTGAAGGTGATGCCCCTGCATCATACTCCTCTGGTTAAAATGTTCATGGACTACCGTCCATGAGCTTCTGCACTATCTTTCCATGCTTCAAAATATCAGGTTTTGTAACCCAACTTGCATATTCCATTGGATGATCTTTCCACTTCACTAAGTATTCAGGATATGTCTTTCTCCTGGTCTTATTTCCATCTATTTGTTCAATGATTTTATCCATCTGAGGTTTTTCTGCTGTGGTTAATTGTTTTTCCCACTGAACTTCTTTCTGATCATCTGATTCTCCTGCCTCATCTCTCCTATAAGGATACAGGTTTGCAACATTGAATATCGGTGATATCCCAACATTGTCTGGAAACTCAATTTCATAAGCATTGGTTGCAAATTTTCTGAGAATCCTGCACGGTCCTATCTTCTTCATCTTCAATTTGTTATATGCTCCCCTTGGAAACATTTCTTTTCTCAAATGAGCTAAAACTTCATCTCCAACCTCGAATTGAACTTCTTTCCTCTTTTGATCAACTCTGCTCATGTATTTCTGGTTGCTATTTTGTAGCCATTCTCTGACTCTGTCATGGAGTTTCTACATTTCTTCTGCAAAATCCTCTGCTCCAACACTTCTGACCTCATCTTGATTCAGATCTCTCAACTCTGTAATCCCTCTTGGTTGTATACCATACACAATTTCAAATGGACTTTTCCTTGTGCTTCTATTCACTGAATTGTTGAATGCAAATTCTGCTTGTGCCAGAATCTGATCCCATTGACAACCTTCCTCAGTGACAAAACTTCTTAACAAGTTTCCCAGACTCATGTTTACTACTTTAGTCTGTCCATGTGTCTGAGGGTCATATGCTGAACTAAAGGACAATTTTGTCCCTAGCCTCTTCTATAGAGTCCTCCAAAAGTGTCCTACAAATTTGGTGTCCCTGTCCGAGACTATGCTCCTCGACAATCCATGTAGTCTCACTACTTCTCTGAAAAACAAATTGGCTATGTGTGTAGCATTGTTTGTCTTCTGGCATGGTATGAAATGTGGCATTTTTGAAAATCTATCCACCACAACAAATATGGAATCGCTCCCTTTTTGAGTTCTAGGCAATCCCAAAACAAAATCCATACTGATTGCATCCCACAGACTTTATGGAATTGGTAATGTATGATACAAACCAGTGTTCTCTTGTCTTCCTTTTGCATTTTGACAAATTCTGCATTTGTTCACAAATTTTTTCATCTCTTCTCTCATGCTCGACCAACAGTATGAATTAATCAATTGTGCAAATGTCTTATCATGACCAAAATGTCCACCTAAACCTCCGATGTGTTTCTCTTTCAGCATGTTATCTCTCATTGAACATTTCAGTATGCATAATTGGCTTCCCTTGAACAATAATCCATCCTGGATCAAATATTCAGTCCACGGGCTTCTTTCTCCCAATGAAGGATTCTTGCATGCCTCATAAGCTTCCTTAAAATGCGTGTCTTCTTTATACATCTCTTTGAGGTGTTGAAACCCTAAGGTCTCCACTTGGAATTCCTGTACAATCAAACTCCTCCTTCTCAATGCATCTGCAACTTTGTTAGCAGTTCCAACAATATGTTTAATGACAAAAGTAAAATTCTGCATAAATTTTACACATTTAGCATGTTTCTAATTCAACTTTTCTTGCCCAGTAATAAACTGCAAAGCTTGGTTATCACTATACAAGACAAATTCTTTAGGAATTAGATAGTGTCTCCACTTCTTCAAATCTTGAATCACTGCATAAAATTCTTTTTCATATGTGTAATACTTCTTCTGGGCATCATTCAGTTTCTCACCAAAATAAGCAACTGGCCTATTATCCTGACTCAAGACTGCTCCAATAGCTAATCCACTTGCATCACATCTCACTTGAAATGTTTTTCCAAAATCTGGCAAGACCAGAATTGGTTGTTCTGTGATTTTCTCTTTCAACACTTTGAAACTCTTTTCAGCTTCTTCTATCCAACTGAAGGACTTGCGTTTCTTCTTCACATTGTCTAGCATGGGTTCACATACACCACTGAAATTTATGATAAAATTTCTATAAAATATTGCTAACCCATGAAAACTTCTTAGCTCAAATATGCTACTTGGCAATGGCCATTCTTTGATTGATCTTACCTTTTCCGGATCCATCTTCAATTCATTTGAAGAGATCATGAAACCCAAATATATGAGTTCCTTCTTCATAATTTTTTTTTTCTTCAGATTTATCAGCAACTTCTCTTGCTGCAACTTTTCCATCACTGATGTCAAATGTCTTAAGTGTTCTCCCTTTGTATTACTGAAGATTAGTATGTCATCCAGATATACTATGACAAATTTCCCTATGAAGTCTTTCAACACTTCATTCATCAATCTCATAAATGTGCTTGGTCCCTTTGTCAACCCAAATGGCATGACCAACAATTCAAACAATCCTTCATTTGTCTTGAATGTTGTTTTCCATTCATCTCCCTCTCTGATCCTTATTTGATGATATCCACTCTTCATGTCTATCTTGGAAAAATATCTTGCTCCACTCAAATATTCCATCAAATCATCCATCCTTAGTAAGGGAAATATGTACCTAATGGTTATCTTGTTGATGGCTCGGGAATCTCTACACATTCTCCATCCTCCATCCTTATTTGGAATTAACACAGTTGGTACTGTGCATGGGCTTAGGCTTTCCCTGACTAAACCTTTATCCAACAACTCTTGGACTTGATTTTTCACTTCCTCATTCTCTCTAGGTGTCAACCTGTAAGCTGCTTTGTTTGGTAAACTAGCTCCTGGAATAAGGTCAATATGATGGATTATACTCCTAATGGGTGGCAATGAGTGAGGTAACTCATCCACTACTATGTCAGTAAATTTATCTAACATTTCCTGGATTTCTATAGGAAAACATTCCACAGAAGTACTTGTAAGCATAACTCTAGGCTTCCTCACTACAAAAAACTGCATTTCTTTTTCCTTCTTGACTTCTTTCAAGAGTTTCTTCCCACTCATGAGAAGTATACATGAACTAACTTCCCTCTTTTTCTCTTTGTCTTCTATTGGTAACAACATATGTGTCCTACCATTCTTTTCTAGGGTATAACTATTCTTTCTCCCATCATAAATAACTTTTCTGTCAAACTGCCACGATATCGCCAATAAAATATGATAGACATCCATAGGAATTACATCACATAATATTTCATCTTTGTAACCTCCTATTTTAAATTCAACTTCACATTTTTGACTTACCATTACTTGATTTCCTTTCTGCAACCATGATACCTTGTATGGGTTTGGATGTGCAATTGTCTTCAGCACCAGTTTCTCCACCATCTCTGTGGATACTAAATTTTCAGTGCTCCCACTGTCTATGATCAACTTACAAATTTGTCTTTCGACTTGCAAGCAGTTCTGAATAGACTTGTTCACTGAAATGGTTGCTTCATATCCTTCTTTGGTTTAAGAAGAATCTTCCTCATCATGAGGTTCTTTCCTCCTTCTGCTGCTTCTTCTTCCACATGTTTCTGTGCTTCAACAATGTTTGCTTCACCTCCTCCTTCATTCTTTCTCTCGGGACATTCCCAAGACTTGTGCCCTTGCTTTCCATAGGTATAACATCTAACTATGCCTCCTCTGGCTCTTCCTATGGAAAAAGGCTTCTTCCAACATGTTGTCCTTTCTTAGAATTTCCACCTTTCTCATGGTGACTATGTTGTTTGTGAGCTTCATGCTTCTGCTTCTGGAACTTCTCTCTGGTAGTTCCCTTACCTCTGCTTGAGTCTCCTCCTCTGCTTCGTTGGCTTTGTTTCCTGGCCAATTTTTCTTCATCTTTCAAGTCTTCTTGATAAGCATCCTCGACTGTACTAACTGACATCATATTGATCTCCTCTTGGATTTCATATCTTAGCCCATTGATATATCTGGCTATCTTTTCATCCTCATTTTCTTTCTATCCGTCCCTAATGTTCAGTCTGTAAAATTCTTCACTGTACTCCTTCACTGATAATCTCTTCTGTCTTAGGTTTTTCAATCTTCTGAACATATTGATTTGATAGTCCTTTGGGATAAATTTTTCCTTCAGCTTGGATACCATCCTATCCCAGTTCTTAATTTTTTTCTTACCATTGCTCCTGCATTCGACTTGCAGTTCAACCCACCATAGCGTTGCATGAACTTTTAGTATTGTCATTGCATGCTTCACCATATTATATTCTTCGATATCTTCGTAATTGAAGTATTTGTCCATATCACGTACCCGATCTAACAATTCTTCAACTTCTAAATTGCCTTCATACATTGGTACCTCTATTCTTGCTTTGGCTCCTATTTTTGAGACAACTTTTATTAAGCGATCTTGTGCACCATCCTCTGCTACATTTTCTTCTGCCTCTTCTTCTTCACTCTCAGCTTCATTGATATCTCCAACGTCTGGTGCTCTTCTCTGCGCTGTTTCCATGGCGTCCAGTCTCTTTCAGATTCACCTCATTTCTTCTTCCATTTCTGCATTCACTCTACGCCTTCTAGGTGACATGATTTCACTGTTTCACCTACAAACAAAAATCAAATTCTTGATACCACAAATGATATCAATTTACCTCCTTTATCCTTTACTTGTTGTCTGCAAACAAACTCAATATTAGCTCTGATACCACCTGATGCAACCCCCCCCCACTCTCTCGTAGGGCTGAGCGACCTCCCGGTCTTGGATCTCCGATTCTAGAGTTGAGTGATTCTCTGAAACCTTAATGGTTTCTTTATGTGACTAAACACATTCCATTTCGGCTTATTGTTGCAGGTTTTAATGGCACCCACAACCCTCTCTTTCGCTCTCCTGCGAAATCTTAGAGTGTCGGGCGTTAGATCCTTTTTTATGATAATACCCCTCTTGATGTGACCTCGACGATGACCATGCAATTATGGATGCGGCTACAAGCGGTTTGAAGTCAAACTTCTTTTAGGCCCGCAATGCTCCTCCAACCTCCATATATCCTCTTGAGAAACCATAGTTTGGATTGTGGCCCGCCCTCAATATTTTAAACTCTGCGCAACTCCTGTTCCCACAATGCTACAGGATTGTCGATCTCACGATCTTAAGGATAAATTCTGAATCGATGCTTCAGATCTGTGCCTTTCGAATCTATAGACTAGATCTGCCCCTCCTTCAATCAACGATTGCGATCTCCTTCGCAACTCCAAACTTCAGGGATTTGGAATCTCAAACCCAACTTTCTTTCATGCTCAAATATTTCGGAAATCATGATCTATTGACACCTATCCTGCATGATCAATGGTTCTTCTCCCACTTCATATGTTTGAACTTTCAACTCAGATCAACGGTCCTGCGACCCTCTTCTCGATCAACGGTAGAGATCTCCTTTGGGTCTCTGGGCTTCTGAGATCTCAAATCTCAACTTCTTTTTCCCAATGGTTTTTTACCAGAGTCTGTGATCCACTGACACGTGTCCTCCTGATCTAAGGATCGAGGATTTCTTTGGGTCTTTACCCAGAGATCACAGATGTGCACCACGTCTCATCTGAATCCAACGACTATGAACCACTTTGGGACTTTACCTGGAGTTCACAGATCCACGCCATGTCTCCCTTAGATATCCTGACGCATATTTTAATTTGGGTCTTCGGGTCTTCTCACTTCAGCAATCTCAGATCTCAAATTGAAAACTCACCTCAAATTTCCCGGAGCTCACGATCTGTTGTCAAGTGTCCACTTATAGATCGACAACTCTCAACCCTTTGACTCTTCGGGCTTCGGGTGTTTCAAAACTTCGACCTTCGCCTTCCTCTGGATATTTCGACCTTCCGACACGTGTCCTCCTGGATCCAACAGTCTAGATTCACTCCGACCCTTCGACTCTCCGCACTTCGGAAATCTCAAAGCTCAAAATCGCCTCCTCCCAAACTCATGGTATCTAACAACTCATATTTATTTGGGCGATTCGACATTTGGAGTTTTCCCCAAACAATATGATGGTTCGTATATGTCTCTGCTGATCAGGCGACTGAGATTATATTTCAGATCTCCACCTCTTTAGGCTCCGAAAATCTCAGTACTCAACTCTTGTGAGTTTTCTCTCTCCTTTGTGTGCGAAGTGCTAAGGCTCGTGCACTTCACTCTGATCAAACGACTATTGATATTTTGTACAATGATCCAATGTCCACTATCGCTCCTTCTCCTGAGCTTCTGAGTTCTTCCGACTTGGAAGATTTCTCCATCTTCAAAGGTTTTGAACCTTTACTCCTCCTTACGAGCCTGACTATCGACTCTCTTTGAAAATTTATGGAAAGTGCTATCCCTTCTGAGCTTCATCCTTAAAAGGATTTCGATTCCCCATGCACACCTTGCATTCTTGGGATTTTGATAACTTAGATCGAAAGATTTCTTGAAAATAAATTCTTCTCGCCCACCTGGCGTTACTCTAGTTTGGGTTCTTTGACGCTTGGTCATTTCACGATGCTGTGCACACCTTGCACTCGGTCTAATTTTCCTTTGTTCTCTCTGAACTTCTGTGAGTCACTCCAAGACTCAGTCGATGCACTCCTTGCGTTCGAGATACACACCTTGCATATGAGTGTCAGAAGAGAAACAATTGAAACTCATCCATATTCATCACAACTTCATACTAACACTTCTTGAACAATCACACATGAACGAAAATGGAACAAATCACATCCACAGAATATAAAATTCATTCATCCATATATCAAATGAACACAGTTCAAGGATTTGGGACAATTCTGTCTATTTTATTCCTTCATGAAAAAAAATTACATAATGTTTATTCTACTCTACTATGTTCTAATGATCTCTCATATCTCTATCTCATTATTTCTATTATGTCTGATCTATTACAATGAAACAATGGAAAACTATCTAAGGACTGGCTCCACGAGCTCTCTCATTCTATCTGCAACCTATCCTATCAAACTCTTAGAGGTTACCTACTCAATCCTATTACAATAACTAACAATTATTTATAGATAAGAGTCAACACTCAATATCTGCAATCCCTTATAGTCCTTCATGACTTTACAAACAAGTTACATTTTTAAAATGATGTTTACAAAATATCTCTACAACCTGATTCAATTCTGAGTTAATTTCTGATTTGAAACTCTGTCATTGCTGAGATGTCTTTCCTTTGACTCCATGCTTGCGTTTTGACTTTGAAGGCGATGCTCCTACATCATTTGTTGAGAAAAATGGAAGACATTGCACTATTTCCTTGAGAAACTAGACTCTTGAGTTAATCCATGAGATTAATGCTATAGATAATTGGGTAACATGCGCACTACATTACTAGTTGAGTAGTATATTGGGAGGCTACATTACTGAATTTGTGGTAGATTGCACTCAGTCATACAGTACTACTGAAAGGGAATTATTTAAGGTATCGTGTGGAAGATACTCGAAGTCAACCTCCACTTGGATTAATATGTTGTTTTGCGACAAGAGATGTATGAAAATGGAATCTGATTGCTAAGAGCCTTCATGCATAAGGGAAACTAGGGGATCACTAGGGAATGTTCTGAGTATCAAAGGGAAGAATGAAAGAGGAATGGATGAGTTGATAATGTCGAGAGAGGAAAAATATGTGACAGAAGAAGAGAGTGGATTATTGTGAAGTGGTAAGAGATTTAAGCTGACTAAGAAGAGGACCGTGGTTGAGAGAGAGGGACAACATAGTGAGGCTGAAGAAAGAGACATTGGCATAATATTCCATCTCATACTGTGCATAGAAGGTCAACTCAACCAAATCAAAGAAGATCCCACTCAAGCCAGACTCTACATCTCTGAGATCTGAAGAAAATTTGGCAATTGTAGTCAGTAAGGGGAGTGAGGATAGAAGTCAAGGCCGGATGCAGTGGAAGTAGTACAATAAATCAGCTTCAAATAGTATCACAAAAAAGGAATACCCTACAGAACATAATGGAAAGAGTAGATCCCACCTTAAGGATGCCTCTCTTTCACAAGTTCGGTTCAGAGGATCCAGAGAAACATATGTTTATTTGTGAAATAATATGGGATATGAAGAATGTCCATGACAATGTTGTGAAGATTGCACAGTTGGAAACAACCTTCAGAAAATGTGCACTAGTCTGGTTTATGAAGTATCATAATACTACACTATCTCCAGGATAGACTAGAACATTGGTAGAAGTAAAACAAGCATTGTTGAAAGAATTTCAAAAACCTAAGTCCAAGTCAGAGTGCATTAAAGAGATGAAATAGATTAAGAAGATAGTAAATGAATCTATTTGGGACTTCAATCAAATATTTAATATTCTGACACAATTAGTTGCATTGATGATCTAGTTACAAGAGATTGCTAAGGGAAAAGAGAAACGATATAATGTATGGTGAACTAATTGTAGGACCGAAGGTCATTGTAGGGATGAATGTCCAACTTTCCAACAACATTTGAACATGGGAGCACCGGATCCATTAGGGCCATGGTGCGAGATATGTAAGACAATGGTTCACCACCCTCATAATTTCCCATTGATGCATAAAGACCATAGCACTGCCAGGAATTTGTTTTGAAACTTTTGTAAATCGGTGGGACATGATAAGAAGGATTTTCACGCATTTGAATTAATGAGAGAGAACACTTTATATGCATACAAAATCCAAGAAGAAAATGTCACAACAAAAGGAGTAGTTCTATAGTATAATAATCCAAGAGGATTTAATTAGGGTGAATGAGGAGGATTCAACAGAGGTCAGGGACAAGGAGGATTTGGTAGAAGAGGAAGAGGACCAATCATTTTTTATAATTGTAATCAACCAAGAAATTTCGCGTGAGACTTCCCAAATCCTTGCATGACATGCACATAATACAAAGCATTGGACCATGTGATGAAGGATTTTCCTCAACTGATAGAAAAATGGCAGGCAAGAGGGAACCAAAACCAAAACCAGAACCAGAACATACATATGATAGCAACATAAAAACATGAAAATCAACCCAAAATAACATAAATTACATGTGAAGGAACGAGAGCTGGAGAGGACACGATGAATCAAGGGAATATAATCCACTATTGGGTAAGGAAAGAAGTGAAGTCATTACCATTTTTTGATCTAATATAAGAGAAAGACACCTACCAATAAGAAAGAAAATAATTTATTGGATTAGAATGGATATCATCAACTTCAACAACACCACCATTGTATGATATGCCACTGGTATATGATATGCGTCTAGTCTATGATCATTGAGACAAAAAAACTTTTAAGGTAAGTAATTTGAAGTGATTTTTAAGAAGTTTCTTAGATTTAATGAAGGATGAATATGTGTTGAGTATTCTGCATGGAATGATTGACCATTGTTCCCAAGAAAAAGACAAACATGTCGTACAAAGAGAAATTAACCAGGTGCATAGTAAGAAAAAGACAAATAGGGAGTTCAAGCTCAATGCACATATAGGAGCTTACGGAATGGACATCATTATTCTGGATTTAGAATATGATGTGAATGTTATCCTGAGATAGCCTTGGGAGATGATGGACCAACCGAAGTTGATTTGGTCATCGATCTAGTTGATATTAGTGAACCAACATAATATTGTCCCAGTTGGAAGGTTAACATGAGTAGATGTCAATATTGATGGAGTGCATAGTGTTGCGGACTTTGTAGTGATCGACATAGTATATGGAAATAGATTATATCCAACACTATTGGGACTTGATTGGGTATTTAATAATAAGAAAATCATTGACCTAAATAAAATACAAATGGTATTCAAAGTAGAAGAATTGGAGGTTACTGCATCGTTAGACCCCATTGAAGGAAGAAGGTATGTAGAACCAGCCAAGATAAAATAACTTGATAATATGTACAATATGACTAAGTGTATGGATGAGTGTGTGAATCCTACAGTTGAAGGCGTACTCAGTTGGAGGAGTGTTAGTTCACGTGCGCCAGACTCAGAAGAGGCTATGGAGAATTGGCAACAAACAATACATGATATGTCGACAAGGAAGTGTGCTCGAATTATCTATGCACTAAGATGGATTGGAATAGAGGTATGTGATCCACCAAATTTTACTTAACTGACTTCTATAGAATCTTTTATTAATGAGTTTGAAATGCAGATTCTAGATCAACAAAGAATCTTGGCCTTAGATGTTGCATTGAAACCGACTTTAGCGAGATGGTGGGATGCATACAAATATGGCATAAGAGATTGTCAATAGTGCAAGAGGTTATTACAAGTCATATTTGAGACAATGAATGAGAGTATCATTCCAAAGTATAATGAATTAAATTTTCCAACAAATCATGTTATGAAGTTTACCGTGCAGTGGATATCGGTACCAAAACAAGAATGGAATCACATATTTGTGCATACTCTGGACACTACCCTGAAGAATTGATACATAGAACTAGAAGTGTGCAGACGGATAGGAGATTGTGAAGGATTGACCAAGAAATTCAAGGCAACGTTCAATTTTGAAAATAATAATGATTTGATTGACTCAGTCTTCCAGGTTATCAATAATAATATTTTTGCATCAGAGGACTTGTTGGGATCAATAAATTTGTGCAGTGCACCTAGAGTCACCATGACAGTTGAAGAGGTTTTGCATTGCTATAATGTTGCAGAAGAATCCCAAGATTAGGAATATACAAGGAAGTTTAAGATATCAGAGACTGAAGGGGAGATCATAGTAGAGGGACTAGATCTTGAGTCAGCTATATATGCAAAGTCCTTAAGGACATGTAAAGTAAATTTTGGAACATAGGATAAGCCCAAGTTCATGAACATATGAGAATATTGGAGAAAGGAAACAATTGAGAATATTTTTGACTTACTTTATGAGTGTCAGGAATTGTTTCCAACTACTTTTTTCAAAGATGAAGGGCATAGCAGGAGAGTTAGGAGAGATGAAAATCCCATTGAATCTGGATGCTAAACAAGTGTGACAAAAAACCTATAGAATGAACCTGAAATATAGTAGAAGGTAAAATAAAATATAGAAAGGATGTTAGAGGATGGAATTATAGAACCCATTGAAGAATCAGAGTGGATCATCCCAATGGTAGTTCAAGACAAGAAAACATGAGGAATTAGAATATGCATAGATCTAAAAAATTTGAACGATGCATGTTTACAAAACCCTTTTCGTACACCTTTTACAAATGAAGTATTAGAGAATGTAGGGGGTCAAGAGGCTTACTATTTTACAGATGGATTCTTTGGATACCACTAGATCAATATTTCACAATAAGACCGATATAAGATGACCTTTGCGACAAAATGAGGTTGTTACTAGTTTTTTGGATTCGACCCACTTACTTGATTAAGGATTTTCCCTATAGATCTTGAAGCTCCATTTCTTGGTTTATTTCCTCTAGATGAATCTTTTTGGGTATGGTTTTTAGGTTATTTTTCCTCTTCACAACTTTCCATTGATCTTCCTTATCTTGCTTGGAATGCTTCTCGTACTGGTTTAGCTTGTAGGTTTTAGTAAAATGGCCATATTCATGGCAGGTTTTGCATTTAAATGGCAATTGTTCATAACCATTCAATTGTAAATGACTCCATTTATCTAGTGTAGGAAATAATACTTCTTGAATCCCCTTTTCCAAGTCTACTTCTACATATAGTCTAGCATAGGTGAACATGTTCTCCTTTGGCTCTATTCTGTCAATATATTTCCATTAAGAGTTTCCTATACTTTTCATGACATCTTTATTCCAAAAAATGTCATGGAATAAATGGTGGTATTACTCAAACATGGATGGCTATAGGGATGCAATTTTATGGATTGAAATTACGTGTCCAAAGATTTAGGAACGTGCCTCTTATTCCATAAAGAACAAGGACCACTAATGAATATTAGATCCATATCCTCCTTATGTTAAAAAATAAAGGCATAAATGCCTCTCCCACAAAGAAACTGATTAATATTTCCTTTTATCAAGGGATTCCAACTTATATGTATCCAGATCACAATTTCGCATGGGATGGCCAGATCCCAACAAACTATCCAATCAAACCCTTATTTTCCATTTCAAAAACCATGTTGTGAGAGGGGGAAGTTGGAATAGGGAATTTTGGCACCTTGTCTAGTTTATTAACAAAATGAGAGGGCTATGATTTGGACAATTTGTCCATGGAAGGTAGATTCAATATCTAAAGGGGGTGGGGTTCCCCCTCTAGTTGAGGGATCCATAGCCATAGGTTTTTGTAGGTTCTCTAAGAGGAAAATATTGTATATGCATTTGAGTGATGGTTGGACAAATTGTTAAAGGAAATCCACTGATAAATATTCTTGGTGTTTCTACTAGTTGTGTGTCTTTCTATCAACCCATGACTACTCAAATCATTACAAGATCAATAGTCCTATTGTATAACCCTTAATTGGAACCATTCAAGATATTGGGTTATAAAATGTAATTCAAGTCATTACTCATAATGTTGCTAATTGTAGGGTAGTGGGAGCAATCATTGAGGATATGTACCCTAACATATTTGTGTTTGGGTATTTGTTTCACACATTGAACCTCTTTATGCATGATATTATTAAGTTAAAGGACCATGATTATAAATGGATTGGTGCATTGTACATGGAAGGGAAGATAATGATCAAATTTATTACCAATCAAATTCATTCCCATTACATTTTACATAATAACTCTAAGTTGGAGCTACTTAAGAATTAAAAGACTAGATTTTCTAGCTATTACCTCACCTTCAAACAAATTTTGAAGGTAAGAGAGGAATTGGATAGTTTTGTCTCAAGTGATTCATGGAAGGGTTTGAAATATAGGGTTTCATTCACATTTGATAGACATGAATTTCAAGAGGTGGAGGGTATAGTTCTTGATGGTTAGTTTTGAGCCCAAGATAGGCATATTCTATAGTTCACCAAGCCCATTTATAATATGATTTGGTTTGGAGATACATATTATCTAGTGACTGAGGAGGTGTATGAGTAGATGGGAAACATGCTAGGCCAAATCAAAGATATTGTTGAGAAAAGAGATGAGATATTGTATGTGTTATCCCCTACCCTAGGGATAACTAAGGAGATCATATCTCGAGGCCCACATGTCCTAGATATGGAGTGTCGAAGGCCAAATGAATTGAGCATGGCCCCAAAGGGCCCCTCTTTTCTTCAGTGCAACTCATTTATCAACAACAACAATATCCATCCCACCATCTTGGTCCTGAAGTAGTAGTAAGTCTTGCTCCATAAGGTAATGAGTCTGGGTATCATGGTACGTTTCACTCTGATTATTGAAGCACTTGAATACACTGCATTGAATTCTCCTTCATTTCATAATATTTCCTTGGAAATTATGTTTTTTTAACTTATTCATACATGGAAGGGTGACATGGTACCCTAGTAAGTTGATCTCCCTTTAGGATGGGTTTCCACTGGGTGGGTCTGTGAAAGGTCACCGCCTGTTCCCTCCATACTTACCACTTTCCATATTTATTCCTCTCATCTCCCCCCTACCTTTGTTCGAGCATTGGGATTGGCCACACTAGGAAGGGTTGTACCTTGCCTTGTGGGAGGAAGGGGCTAAAGGCCTAGAGGGTAAATGTAGCTAGAGAAATAAACACTCAAGGTATTAGTTGGTGGATGGGAGGTCTCATCATGAGATGAACTATTATGACCATGGGCATGTAGCGATATGACACTACCATCTATATGGTCACCAAAATAGGGTAATGGATCTTGGTGGAATAACCAAGAGAAAGGGGGTCTCATGATGATCCAACCTTCTCATCTCTATGAAATGCTTGTGGATAACGCTGTCACCTCTTGTCACCAAGCCAAGAAAGTGTCCCTCAAATCTTCCCTTGAAGCATAAAATTAAAATATCAAAAGAAATGAAGCTAAGCATAAAAGGTAGTGAATGGGATAGGAAAAAATGGCATCCATGATAAGGTGAAACTCACCCTCTACAAAGGCACCCACTGGTAAGATTTACATTTCCCTGTTATCACCGCACCCCATGCCCAAACACTTACCCTGCACCACTTCATACACTTACATGACCTGGATTCGTTCTCACTTGGGAAACACCCCAAACTTAAGGAGGATTAACCCAATATGACACCCTTAGACCTTATCCAAACTTGACTTGTTAAATTGCATAACATCTTTGAGAATTTTTCTGGGTAAAGGGGGGTTTGATGCACATGTTTGGGTAATTTAATTATTGTATATGATTTACATGTTATGATCCCTATGCCTTATGAACCCTTGAAGGGCGTACTTGTTGTTGTTGCAGGACCTTGCCCGGTGGATAGGTACACATGGGGGAATGATTATCTCAGACCTCCATGGGGATGAAATCCCACAGATAGATGTTGTAACCCCAGCCAGGGGCAAGAATACATCATAGATTTGCACCAAGAAGAAATAACGATGTTTCCCTTGGAGACACCTTGGCAGACCTAGAACTAGGGGGATCTTTCTCTTCCACTTGGATGTTGACCTTTAAGAGCCCATGACGTCACCATTATGACCTTGGACGTCATCCAGAGCCAAGGTTTTCATTTTTATGGAATTCAATACATTTGGGCACCATCCAGGGCCTTTGGAGGCCAAACGTTCTGTATCTGGAGCCCAACGTTCCACCTTAGGGGCTCAACATCACCCTAGAATGGCATGCCATCACTCTTGGAGATGATTTTAGGGGTTAATTAATTTTATATATTAAAAAAAATGGATTTTGATGTAATTTGGCCAGGTCGACCTTTATTTGAACTAAAATTAATTAAAGGTCATAAGTTTTGTATAAATAGAGAGAATGTACTCTCGTTTTTTCATCATCACTCATCACACAATAAGTGTGGTCTGAAATTTGCACCCTATTTGGGAGTTATTGGCTGAAATAGGGAGGCACACTTGACTTGGAGGCTAAAATTTGAAACTTGGATCATTTCTTGGTGAAGTTACTGTTAGTGTTTCATGGAAACATGCACAGGAGACCTAGCTAAATCATACACAAATAAAGATTATCAAGAAAAGGAAGAGAGATACAATATGAAGAATGTGAATCAATGTATATTATGATTTGTTCAATGAGTGAGTGATATTCACTCATATAGGAAATGACATCCTATAATTAAGAAAAATGAAGAAGCAATGAGCTGCAGTGAGATTTTCTTAGGAATGCATGCATAATAGTGATGGTCTAAAATTAGAAAGTCTAAAATAGAACTAGTCAGTTAATTCCCACTGAACTAGTGTTCCAAAAATAGAAATTTCTCCAACACCCCCCTGAACATCACTATGGAGTAAAAAATGAGTCCCAACTACTAGGCCATATTAGGTACTCATGTACAATTCAACTAATGAACACTGAATAAAAATGAGCAAAGAGGGAAAACCACGTGGGAATAAACTCTCGCCTCAAAAGACAATGCATCAAAATAAGAAAAGGAAACTTCTAGGAAACTGTTTTCTTCACTGCAAGACAATCCCACAAAGTCTGGAAATTTTGATTAATGAAGGTCTTGGTGAATATGTCGACAGTCTGTTCAGAGGAAGGACAAACTACAAATCAGTGGTCCTATCATGTACTAAATCTCTGATGAAATGCAYGTGGACCTCAATGTGTTTGGTTCAYTGTCACTGTACTGGATCTCTGCAAAATCTCATTGTAATATGATTTTCACACCATATGATAGTAGGAGAGTGAAACTGGATACCAAGCTCGGTAAGGAAGTGATGAAGACAAAGTGTTTGAATGACACAGTTGAATACTCCTCTRTACTCAGCCTCTACGGAAGATAAAGAAATGGCTGATTGCTTCTTACTTGATCAACAAATTGGGCCTGACCCCAAACTAAGAGTGTACCTGGACATGGACTTGYGATCTGTACTATCACCATCCCAATCTGAATTTKTGAATCCTATGATATCTAATGCACAATCAACTGCATAGTGAATCCCATAACTCATGGTGCCCTGAACATATTTGAGGATGCACTTGGAAGCCTTCCAGTGTAGATCATGGGGTTCCTGCATGTATATGGACACTTCTCCTACTGCATATGAGATATTTGGACTGGTGTGGGTGAGATACATAAGAATCCCCACCAATTGTCGATACAAAGTGTTTTCCACTAATGTTTTATCCCCGCCATCCTCAAGTCTGATCCCAGATAAGAAGGTTGTAGGTGCATAATTACAGTCTGTCATGTGGAATCTATCCATAAGATCCCTGACAAACTTAGCCTGAGAAATTTTGGTGCTTGAAGCATCCTAACTAATCTCAAGACCAAAAAAAAAGTGTAGTGGACCCATGTCCTTCATAGAGAACCCGTCATGTAAAATATCTTTGACCAAATAAATGGATGAAGCAGAGCTATCAATGATAAAAAAATCATCAACATAGAGTACTAAAATCATCACAGAGTTAATATTCCTCAACATGTAAACATTGGAATGAGATTTACATCTAACAAAATCATGTGAAATCATGTAAGAATCCATCTTTTCACACCATTCTCTAGGTTCCTGCTTGAGGCCATAGAGAGACTTCTTTAGTTTACATACTAAAGATGAGTTATGAATGAACCCCTGCGGTTGCTCCATGTAGATCTCCTATGAAAGGTCACCATGAAGAAAATAATTTTTCACATCCATCTGGTGAACTTCCCATCCTTTGGATGCTGCAATGGATAGAGCCAAGTGAATGGAGTCCATCTTTGGTGCAGGAGAAAATGTCTCATCATAGTCTATCCCATGAATTTGCTGAAATACTTTTGCAACTAAGTTATCCTTGTACCTTCTCACCTGACCATTTGCAACTCTCTTGGTCCTATAGATCCATTTTCATCTGACAAGTTTCCTCCCTAGTGGAAGTGGAACCAGATCCCAAGTTTGATTCTCTAGGAGAGAGTCGTGCTCCTCCTGCATGGTTGCTTCCCATAGTGGATTGCTAACAACCTCATTGTAGGTATGTGGATCAGAAGATTGAACCATATAACAATGCATGGGCATCGTTGGTTCAGAATCTGAAAGTACATTTGAAGGATCCACATGCTGAGATTGAATCCTCCTCCAATCCAATGGATCCCCAAAAAGGTTTCCTGCTACCTGAAGTGTCGATTGTTCCCACTTGGGCATTTTCTGAATCTCCGACATTGTCTCCTCATTTGGATGTACTACCTGCTCATCTCCATGTATATAATCCTATGAATCTTGGTTTGAATATGTAGCATCTGAGAGTGTGGAATCATCGTCATTGATGTTTGAAACTAATGGAAGCACAAGAGTCTCTGCATGGTGCACTGGAGGTGCATGAAAAGGAATCTCCTCAAACTGAACACTGCGCTCAATGATGAGTCGATCTGTAGAGGGATGAAAATATATGTACCCCTTCACATCATCTAGATATCCAACAAATATGCAAGGTGTGCTCTGTGGATCTAAGGCTTTCCTCTTTTCAGAAGGAATATGGGCCCATGCTCTAGATCCAAAGATGCATAAGTGTGTGACATCTGGTTTGTCATCTGTCCAAGCTTCAAAAGGTGTCCTATCCTCAACAGATTTATGAGGTGCTCTGTTCTGTATGTATGCATCACAGTTAAGTGCCTCAACCCAAAGCTTGGAAGGAAGTGATCTTGCATGCACCATGAAACTGGTCATCTCCTTGAGAGACATGTTCTTCCTTTGAACAACTCCATTCTATTATGGAGTGTATGGAACTGTGTGTTGCAATTGGATACTAGCTTCATGGAAAATATTCTGAATATATTTGTTGATATACTCCCCACCATTTTCTATACAGAGGATCTTGATTTTCTTCCCAGTTTGTGTCTCTACTAGAGCTTTGAAGTCTTTGAGATGCTCAAAAACTTCATACTTTTGTCTAAGAAAATAAACCCAAGTATAGTGTGAGTAATCATCAATAAATGTAAGAACATACCTTGATTTGTTGATGGACAGATGTGGAAATGGACCCATAAGATCATTGTGAACAATATCCAAGGAAGATGAGGCTCTCGTTGCCTCCCACTTTTCAAACTTATCTTTGGGATTCTTTCCAAGAATGCATCTTTCCCAAACCCCTTTATAAAAGTGAATGTCTTGCAAGCCTTTGACCACTCCTGTCTTGGAAAGTCGTTGCATGTACCTAAAGTTTAAATGACCAAATCTCTCATGCCATACTCTACTACTATCATTAGCATGTGTAAGTAGAAAAGAGGAGTCATAGTCCTTAAACTTAGTGAAATTATACAACTGTGATTTGTGATCTACCTCACCAACTTCAATAATGAATCTCTCATGCATGTCAAGTATAGTAACTGAATCTGATGTAAATTCAACCCTTTTACCTGTTTGAGTGATCTGATAAAATGAGAGTAGATTTATAGAAATCTTTGGAACATGTAAAAAATTCTCAAAACTTCCATTAGGGAGTTCCACTCTTTCCTCTCCTGCAACTTCTATTGGAATATCATCCCCCATGAGAATAGGAGGTCTAGAGAATGAACTCAAATAAGTAAAAACTTCTTCTTTAGCTACCATATGATGTGATGCACCAGAATCTATAATCCATGAATCAGATGAGGAACTAATTGCAACTAGAGCATGTTGATTACCTTTATTAGGTGCATGGTATTCTTCCTTCTTCTTCTTGTCTCATTTAGGAATGAAGTCCCCAAGGTTATTCTTCTGAAGTACTTGTGTCATAATATCGATCTACTTCTTCATGCACGTGGATTCTTCATGATTTGGTTTATTGCAATATGTGCATTTATTTCCCTTCTTCTTCTTCCCTTTGGAATTTGAAGAATCTTTGGAACTTGAAGAATACTTGAATGGTTTGGAATATCCTTCCTTCTTTGACTCTAGATGTGACAACTCCTTTCGTTTCTACTTTGATTTCCGATTGGATGACCATTTTCCATCATTTATGGTGAGTACATGTTCTTTGGGATATTTCATGAGGCCCATCTATATGAGTTTTGTCTACTCTTGTGTGAGAGACTCAATGAATTGAGTCATCGTAGGAATTTTCCAATTTTCTCCCAAAAGACATCTGCCAGAATGGAAATTGGAGACATATACAACATATTCTGGTCTTAGCTTGGCCAAGATTGTGTTGGTTATGGAGCCTAATTATCTTATAGATTCAAAGGTCTTTGTTTTCAACTGTGTTTATACCTCATGAATAATTTACACCCCAAAAGAATGTACACTCTTCCACGTGGGGGAGTGCAGAGGGGGGTTACCCCCTCTGCGAGGTCCGAGGGCAAGAGGGCCCCCAAAGGAAAAAATTCCTTGTAAACGTATATTGTAATTTCATTGTAAATATGTATCGTTCATTATAAGGTCGCAGACATAATGGTAGAAATTATGTTAGGGTTTTTTTCCCTAGAAGGCAACCCTCTTTTATGAGGGAAATGTCTTGCGGCTAGAGGTGTTGTCGAATATTATATTCTGAGAGAGGAGACCGTGTGAGGAAAAGAAGAGGATTTGTTGTAGGTTGTATACCTTCATTTGTTGGATAATAATAAAGGAAGGACCTAACAATTTCTCCGGTGGACGTAGCCCACACTGGGTGAACCACATATATCTGTGTCTCTATTGTATTGTGTATCTTCTATGTTTTATTTCCACATTTGTTTTATTTTATTGCTCCACGATCCTATTTTTCTAACAACTGGTATCAGAGCGAAAGGTAACTCGCAGGAAAAGAGGGTTTCTGGTTCGAGTGGGAGCAATGTTGGAAGATGGAAAGTTTAGGGTCAAGAAATTTAACAGCCAAAACTACCAGTTATAGAAGATGCAGATGTAAGATTTTTTATATCAGAAGGATCTATTCCTACCATTGGGTGGAATAGCAAAGAAGCCGATGACTATGAAGGATGAAGAATGGGAGATTCTTGATAGAAAGGCTCTAGGAATGATACGGCTAATCCTGACAACGTCGATGGATTTCAATATTTTGAAAGAAAAGACAATGAAGGGTTTGATGGATGCATTGACTAAATTGTATGAAAAACCCTCGACGCCCGATAAGGTATTTCTAATGAAGAGATTATTTAATATGAAGATGTCAGACGATGGGTCTGTTGCAGATCATTTAAATGAATTTAATAAAGTTACTAATCAACTAAGTTCTGTAAAAGTGGACTTTGATGATGAGGTCAGGGCTCTTCTAATCTTGTGCTCATTACCATAAAGATGGAACGACTTGGTCATGGCTATAAGTAACTCTGTCTCTAGTTCAAATACTTTAAAATTTGATGATGTTGTTGGTGTTATCCTTAGTGAGGAAATGTGATAGAAAAGAACAGGTGAGACATCAGGTAATGCGTTGAACATGGAGAATAGGGGAAGACAAAAGGATAGAGGAAAGGGCTCAGGGAACCATGGGAATTCTAGGAAGGGCAGATCCAAATCCAGACTTGGAAAGATAAAGTGCTGGAATTGTGGGAAGAAATGACATCTGAAGAAAGACTACAGAGCTCCAAAGAAACAAAGAGATGGACAACAAGAGATAAATCATGAAGCAAATGTAACAAGTGATGTGTTAGAAGATGCTTTGATTCTTTCTGTAGATAATATTTATGAGTCTTGGCTGGTAGATTCAGGGGCTTAATTTCATTCCACACCCCATAGGAAACATTTTCTATATTATGTTCAAGGTGATTTTGGACAGGTTCATTTGGGTGATGATGCACCATGCAAAATTGTTGGAATGAGAAAGGTAAAAATAAAGCAAAGCAATGGAAACCAATGGTTGTTGAAAGAGGTAAGACATGTTCCATATCTAAGGAAAAATATGATTTCAACAGGACAGTTGGAAAGTGAAGGTTGTATATCCATATTTACAGTAAGACGTGGAAGGTCATAAAATGATCATTGGTGATAGAAAAAGGAGAGAAGGTAGGTACATTGAATTTTTGTACTGGTAGTACTAACTCTTCTATCTCTTTAGCTTCTACAAGAGTGGATACAACACTGTGGCATCATAGGATTGGACACATGAGTGAGAAGGGGATGCAAATACTTCACAAAAGATTTTTTTTTCCAGATCTTAAACAAATTGATTTGGACTTCTGTGAGCATTGTGTTTATGGAAAACACAAGAGAGTCATATTTCTCCGAGTCGGGAAAGAAAAGAAGAGTGAAAGGTTAGAGCTTGTGCATACATATGTATGGGGACCATATCATGTATCATCTCTTGGAGGCTCTCATTACTATGCTATTTTTATTGATGATGCAACTAGAAAAACTCAGGTTTATTGCATTCGACAAAAATCTGATGTTTTTGATACTTTTAAGAAATGGAAATCTTTGTTTGAGAATGAGAAAGGAAAAAAGTTGAAGTGTCTCAAATCAGATAATGGAGGTGAATATTGCAGCAAGGAGTTTCATGATTACTATTCATACCATGGGATTTGTAGAGAGAAGAAAGTTCCAAGAACACCACAAGAAAATGGTGTGTCAGAAAGGATGAACGTGACAATCTCGGAGCATGCAAGGAGTATGAGATTACATGTTGGTTTTCCCTTACAATTTTGGGCAGATGTTGTAGATACTATTGTTTACTTAATAAACAAAGGACCTTCAATATATTTGGATGGTAGAATTCCAGAGGAGGCATGGACAAAAAAAAAGGTAAACTATTCTTTTTTGAAGACTTTCGGTTGTGAAGCATTTGTCCATATTGATAAAGAAAATAGAACAAATCTTGAGGCAAAATCCAAGAAGTGTACCTTTATTGGATACGGTGTTAATGATTTTGGTTATCACTTATGGGATTATGAAAATAACAAAATCATTAGGAGTAGAGATGCCATATTCAATGAGAAGGTCATGTACAAAGATCAGCTACAGGGAAATAAATAGGAAAAATAAAAACCAGAATACACAATGCTTGATGAGATCACTGGAAAAGAAATTCCAAAGGAACCAAAAAATCAAAATGTACAACAACAGGAGAAACAAGTACCTCAAACTCCTGCAAGTGTAGTTAGAATATCTACCAGGTTAAGTATACCCCCTGAATGATACTCTTCTTCATTGTATTATTTATTGTTGACTGATTCTGGTGAACCAAAATGTTATGAAGAGACAATGTAGGTAGACACCAAAAAGAAGTGGGAGTAAGGCATGAAGGAGGAAATGGATTCCTTGGTAAATAACCAGACTTGGAACTTGGTTCAGTTGCCCGAAGGAAAAAGAGCATAGCATAATAAATGGGTTTACAAGTTGAAGAAAGAAGATGGAGGAGAAAAGAGGTACAAGGCTAGCTTGTTGTAAAGGGGCTTGCACAAAAGAAAGGTATAGATTTTGATGAAATATTTTCTCCTATTGTTAAAATGACTTCAATTAGGACTATTTTGAGCCTCGTGGCAGTAGAATATTTGCATCTTGAACAGTTAGATGTAAAAACAACTTTTATCCATGGGGATTTGGAGGAAGAGACTTATATGAAACAACCACAGCGGTATGAGGTCAAAGGGAAGGAGAATTTGGTATGCAGGTTGAAAAAGACCTTGTATGGCCTAAAGCAAGATCCAAGGCAGTGGTATTTTAAGTTTGACAGGTTTATGACAGAACAAGGTTATAGTAGATGTCATTCTGATCACTGTGTTTATTTTAAAAGGCTAGAAAATGGAAGCTATATTATCTTGCTATTATATGTAGATGACATGCTTGTTGCAGGGTCTAATATGGAGGATATAAATTTTCTCAATAAGAAATTAGCTAATTCATTTGCGATGAAGGATTTGGGTGTTGCAAAGAAAATCCTTGGTATGAGAATAACAAGAGACAAGAAAAATCGCAAATTGACATTGTCTCAGGGTGAGTACATAGAGAAGGTGTTGGAAAGGTTCAGAATGAAGAATGGAAAACCAGTTAGTACACCTTTGGCTAGCCATTTCAAATTAACTAAGGAAATGTGTCCCAAGACATAGGAGGAGATAGAATACATGTCCAGGGTCCCTTATTCATCAATAGTTGGTAGCTTGATGTATGCGATGGTTTGTACAAGACCAGATATTGCACATGCAGTGGGAGTTGCGAGCATGTATATGAACAATCCAGGTAAAGAACATTGGGAGGAAGTAAAGTGGATTCTCAGGTATTTGAGAGGTACTTCTACTCATGCATTATGTTTTGGAGGTTTAGACACTGTTCTACAGGGATATGTTTATTCAGATATGGCAGGTGATAAAGATAGCAAGAGGAGCACCATAGGGTATGTTTTTACTATAGGTGGAAGAGTGGTAAGTTGGATTTCGAGACTACAAAAGGTTGTTTCACTTTCAACAACAGAAGCAGAGTATGTTGTTGCTACAGAGGCTAGTAAAGAAATGATTTGGTTATAGAGGTTTATGGAGGAACTGGGAAAGAAGCAGGATAATAACAGGTTGTACTACGACAATGAGAGTGCCATTCATCTTGCAAAGAACTCAAACTTCCATTCGAATACTAAGCATATACAACTGAGGTACAATTTCATATGATTTGTCTTGGAATATGGACATTTGAAGTTGGAAAAGATACACACTAGCTAGAATCCTGCAGAGATGTTAACAAAGGGAGTAACCAGGGAAAAACTAAGTTCTTGCTCAGTTTCAGTTGGTATTCAAGCATGAAGGTGAAGATGAGAAATTTTCCAGGTCCAAGAAGGTTCATAGTCCAACATATATAACAACAATGGAGTTGTTGAGATCAGTCTCCAAGTGGGAGATTGTTGGTTGTGGAGCCTGATTATCTTCCAGATTCAGAGGTCTTTGTTTTCAGTTGTGTTTATACCCCATGAAGACTTTACACCCCAGAAGAGTGTACACTCTTCAACGTGGAGGAGTGTAGAGGGGGGTTACCCCCTCTGTGGGGTTCGGGGGCCAAGCCCCCGAAGGAAAAATTTCCTTGTAAATGTATATTGTAATTTCATTGTAAATATGGACCATTCATTATAAGGTCACAGATCTAACAATAGAAATTATGTTAGGGTTTTTTTCCCTAGAAGACAACTCTCTTTTATGAGGGAAATGTATTGTAGCTAGAGGTATTATCGAATATTGTATTCTGAGAGATGAGACTGTGTGAGGAAAAGAAGAGGAAGTTACAACGAGTTTGTTGTAGGTTGTATCCCTTCATTTGCTGGATAATAATAAAGGAAGGACCTGACAATTTCTCTGGTGGACGTAGCTCACATTGGGTGAACCACGTATATCTATGTCTTTATTGTATTGTGTATCTTCTGTGTTTTATTTCCGCATTTGTTTTATTTTATTGCTCCACAATCCTATTTTTCTAACATATTGTTAGAATAAGTTGTTTCTCGTGTGTAGACTTGTCAATACCACATTCACCCAAGTTCAATATCAAATATTTAAATTAATAAATAAATCCTGTATATTATCAAAACTTTTAGAGTCTAAGGTATTCAACTCTACCTCAAGCATATGACCTCACATCTCATCCTGCTTTCTAAAGAGTCAATCCAAGGTGGTCCAGATCTCGTTTGGAGTCATGCATGAAACAACATGAAACAATAAATCAGTGGAGATTAACTCAAGAAGTAGTCCTATGGCCTCATCCTTACGATTCACCCATTTGGTCTTCTCAAACACTGATGTAGGTTCCGTTTCTATTGCCATCGTCAAATTATACAGTCCTTTTATTTTGAGTTGGAATGCAGCCTTAGAATTACATTCAAAACAGTTGTATGCTATGATTATTATCACTAGAATTGATTGAAGAAGTTGCATCATCTCCATCCCTTCTATTGATTTTGAAAAGATCTTGAAAACCCAGATCGTGGATTCTGAGATATGACAGACGGTTCTATGACAGTTATAGATATGATAAAAAAACCATATCTCCTAAAATACAATGTGGGTTTTAGATATTTTTGGTGAACATGAGTATCCCTATGTTATACGATTCTGGTCAAAATTTCATCCCGACCCAGATTGTGGATTTGAAGATATGGTTGTTTTACTACAGAAAACCAATTTTCTAGAGGGCAGACTGAATCGACGCACCCTAGAGAAGGATATAATATGACTATGTTGCACCCTAGCAATGGATAGGGTGCGTTGATTGAAGGAAAACTAAATGTTGCACCCTAGTGAAGAATACAGTGCGACGATGTCGCACCTTGGATCTGTAGAAGCTGTATTGATTCCTGAAAAAATGTTTTCCATAAGTTTGAGTGCGACCGTCGTACCCTAGAAATGGATAGACTGCATTGATTGATCGTTTCAACTTAGCAATGGATAGACTGCGTCGATTCCAATTGTCGCACCTTTCGATAGGAATAGACTGTGACTTTGGCGGAAACTAGGGTTACTCAATAATTAAATCCTCTTTTGCTCTTATCTGGCTTATCTGGGTTGCTCCAAGAAACTCAACTTTGATACCATGTCAGCGTTTCATGGAAACCTACATAGGAGACCTAGCTAAAGCATACACAAACAAAGCTTATCAAGAAAAGGAAGAGAGATACAATATGAAGAATGAGAATCAATGTATATTATGATATGTTCAATGAGTGAGTGATATTCACTCATATAGGCAATGACATCCTATAGTTAAGAAAAGTGAAGAAGCAATGAGCTTTTCTTAGGAATGCATGCATAATAGTGATGGTCTAAAATTAGAAAATCTAAAATAGAACTAGTGAGTTAAATCCCACTGAACTAGTGTGCTGAAAATAGAAATTTGTCCAACAGTTGCTTGACAATCTAGGGTTTTATTGCTTGATTATTCTTGGTGAAGTAAGTGAATCTGCAATTTTTCATTTCATTTTGAATGGTTATGGTATATTTTCTTATTCATGTTAAATATTATGACATTGCTTGCTTGACAAACTCTAAGAGTAAATGAATTAAGTTACTACTTATTTTCTCTTCATTTGCTAGACTTTACTAAGGTGATTTGACTTAGATATACTTATAAATACTAGCACTTTAGAAGCCATTGTCTAGTTATATTTGCTCTTAATACCTTTCAATAGTCTAAGGAAAGAAGATTCACTAGGGCCTAAAATTTCTTACTCTCTAGTGAATTTTTCTTTAAGGTTTGGATGTTTGAGGCCTTGAAGTGCCAACACCTCCTCCATCCACCTCTTTTGCTTAGACATGTATAATCATTGCTGCTGCTACCTCCAAGTGAAAACCATCACCTATTGACTCCATTGCTCCATAAAGGCACTAGTCCACTTGCTTTAGTGAATGATTGATCAAACAAGCACTCAAACCTTCTTCCTTGAATCTTTTTCTAACTTCTACTAACCCTAAACTAGACTAATTCACTAGTTAACTTGTTGTTGTTGCAAATTATTGCTACAACCATACTAATCTACACTAATTTTCTGCACACACCTACATAGCTTGCACCTAACTCACTCAAAAATTCCTTGTGATAATTACCAAACAATCTACTAGATAAATGCCAAGTTTACATGATGTTTTGTTGCAATTCTGAGCACTAAAACTTGTTGTTGCTACAAAATATTGCTACAACCATCTAACTGTAGAAAATTCTCTGCAAAATTGACATTTAATGCTATCTAGACATTTCCAAAATTGCTTGTGACAATTGATCATTATTCTGCTTAGTTAAAGCTACATTTTCTTGTCTTTTTCTGATCCAAAATCGGATCCAGAAGCCTGACAGGGCTTGAAAAATGTTCAAAAATGAAAGTTATCAGAATCTGACGAAACCAAATCCATTGCGTCCGTCTCATCTTCCCGATTCCGGCAGTATATTTACTTTGTCAAACGGACTCCGTATGCGAAAGTTATCGCATTTTGATCGGAAGCCCAAACAGGTAAAAAGTCAACGATGATGACATCAGCATGATGACTGTGTAGGAGATGACGTGRCACTCTCTGGCTGATGGTGATTGGGCAGGTTCACTGACAAGGCAGACATGTGGCAGGCAACTGGACCAGTCAATAGTTGACAAGTGSCATTAATCCATCAAAAGGGGAGATGCCACGTGGCCCAGTCATGGGCAACCACCTGTCACCCAGTCATCAGTTGAAGTGGCATGTTTCAAAAAAATATGTTTTGGGGTCCATGGGTTTTGAACCCATGACCACCACCAAGCCCAACACCTTAAGAAATGGTCTTTGCCAATACACCAAATTATTTCTTATGATGTAAAACCCACATTATAAAATATATTGCAAAGTATTGTATGGAGAGGGGCCAGCGCTTGGCCATATGAACCCATATGACCCTGTCAAGGGGGCACGTGCTGGGCAAGAGGGGCCTTATGCCCAAATCTAACTATAAAGTGAGTTTTATAACCAATTTTTGGGTTTTAATACTAATTAAGCCTATTTTTAATGGTTTTTGAGAGTTATTGGGTAGTTTTGGAGCCTAATTTTTGGGAGGAAGTTGGGGATGAGCAACCAACTTTCCCAGCTATATAACCAAGGCATGTTTGAGGCCATAGGGAGCATTCAGAACAGAATTATGCTGAAGAGAAGCCAAGCCAAAGCCATTTTGAGGCAGATAAACTTTTGAGGAGGAGACACTGTCGGACCATTTCTGGGAGCTCTAGATGTCCGTTTTGCATGCCGTTTTCTTTGCATGGTTCTTGAGATCTGGACGAACATGACCAGATCAGTCTTGTATCCATTTGGCATTGCAGCGATGTAATTTTGAGATTTTGAATAGAAAATAAGAAGCCTCCCCCACAGAGAAAAAGGCCCGAAGACGTAGGCAAAGTTGTGCCGAACTCCATTATCAATCTGCATGTTATGGTTTGTTGTCTTTTGTTGCATTTTAGATATACACATATGTATATGGATGTTATAATTCCTCTTCTTTCCTCATTCTTTCACTAAGTTTCTCAAATGGTTAATTAACGCATGCAAAATTAAAACTCAACCATAAGTCATTAAAAGATCCTACGGATCATTTTCAAGCAATTCCAAGGCATATTTTTTGCAGCTGTTATAAAATAGTTATTGCTGTTGTAAAACTATTATATTGCTACAATTTTATATAAGCTAGCTTATTTTTCGAAGGGTCATGGTATTATGAAGCACTAACATCATTTATTGTACTTGAAAGCTTCCATATTTTCTTTATTTTCTTGTTCTGAGTAGGTACACTCCATCTTTACTGTTGCTTCATCCCTCAAAGACCTAAAGAACCATTTGACTTGAGTGACCAGTGAGAGGGAGGTATTCTTGCATCATTTCCTTAGTCTTATTATCTCTTTAGGTCACTGGGGATGTCTCCCTTGGGGTAATGTTGATATACTCCTAAACATAAAGGGGTTTCCTATTAAGGTGACAATGATAGGTCACCCCCTTGTTACGTCAATATTGTGTCACTTGCCTTGGGCTTTGGGCAAGTACAAATTGTGTGATAATAGTATGATCATATTCATAAATATGTGATCAAAAGGTGAGACAATTTGAATGTTCCACTCCATGCCTTAGTGTATGCCCAAATTCTATTTTCCATCTTTGTAGGCCCTATTACACCTCATATTATATGAGTTTCCACTGTGATTTTGATCAAATTGATGGAAAATTGTTGTTGGTTCCATGGGGCTATTTGACCAACTTAAGGTGATTTATCTTTATGGATACCCTTATCTTCATGGTATCATATCATTTGATGGAGATTTTTGGTTGGGGGAGTCTCACGTCTCCTTGGTTGGATGATTGTGCTTACTACTTGGTGGTTTTCTCACATGTGCTTACCTTGTTCATCACTTGTTGGATGCAATTTTGATGGATGTGGAGCGTATTATCTTATTATGGTGGTTCGATATATATGCTTATCTTGGATATGGATGATGGTTCTAGCCCCACAAGTGGTTAGATGATGATGGTGGTAGGAGGTAGATGTTTCATAAAATTGTTATTGATATTTCTTGGTGACTTGGTGGGTTGATGTGTGATGTTGGTGTCACTAGGATGGGGTGATTTACATCATACTCATGTGTTGGATGTGTGACATGGAACATACTTGATGATTGAATGGGTTAGCACTTACTTATGTCCCCTTATATTATGACGTTTCTATTGCATGATTATTCATGTTTCCTTTGTGGGATTTTCCTAGGTTATTTAACTTTATGATATAACATTTGCTAGACATCACCTAGGGGGAAATGCATTTAATGATGTGAGTACCTCTATTGATGTGTTATTTCCTAAGTTTGAGTTAAAAGGGATGGTACTACATATGATTTGATGGTGATCTAACCTTTTTCTTAAGATTGGATAATTACTTTTGATGTAATAATCCCTTTGTGATGGTGCACTTTAGGTTGAGATTTATGTTTTGTTGTTATTGTTGGACACATACTCCTTAGGATTGCGTTACTTGTAACAATATTGTAAATATGAAGAGTCATAGGTGATAGGAAAGTGTCAGTTATTGAAGACAACCAATCATTTGATTTGTATTTATTTACTTACTATGTTAATGCCAAGAACATTAGTGTGGAATTATCTTTTTTTTCCATCCTTGGCCTAAAAGTGGTTTTAGAGCCAACAAAACTAAATCCATGAGTAGATTCCCTGTCTTGGCGTTTTTCCCTTTGGTCATTCTAGTATGCTAGTCTATGCTCACGACCAACATTTTGCAAACCCTAACCCTAAATCGCTGGTATCCCATGACTCTCCCGTTCAACGTGACTCTCTCTCCATCGACTAATAGAATGGAACCATAAAATTTATTATGCATGAATGCTATTTTCCTTCTCGCACAATTCGTTCTCTAGGGAGGCACCATTCGCTGTTCATTTTCCACTCACACTGCTAACATACCTCTCAGATTGGTATTCTCTAATATCCATTCGATGGTATCTACCTTATTCGCCGGCGTATAAATATATCCATTCGAGTAGTAGCTGGTATATATATCCATTCGTTGGTATATGCCTCCATTTTATGGTTTATTTTTTCTAAGTTTTCCCTTCGTTTCACTACACGCCCCATTTTCCCTAATTGGTGGTTAATAAAACCTGTTTTCACTTCACGCCTCCAATGTCGGCCTCAAACCCTACATCCAATGTTGTGGAGGTGCGACCAGTGTATCGCGACCTTATACTCACAAACCTTACGTCATGAAATTTGGATTATAACTTTCTGAGTCTCGAAGTAAATAAGCTTTAACATCCTCGATTTGTGATTCCATCTCTCGTTTTGGTCGAATATTCCAAAGAGGATTTCTTTTAATACCACGACGACTTAAATAGAAGGTGTTATACCATATGGACACATTTTTGTGAGTTCATTTGTTGTGAGTTTGTTTGACACTGTTGTGAATTCATTTGTGGATATTCCTCCCAAGCATTCTTCACTAGAACCATATGCTTGAGAGTCCCGGTTGGTATGCTTTGTCAATGGCATGCACACATACAGAGGTGAACGTGTTGTGAAAGCAATTACTTTTCCTTGCTTTACCATGAGACATGAAATCTTATACGCCACATCTTCTTGGATTTCAATAACGGTTTGAATAATAATGCATGGATGGAAGTTGGTTGTTTTGAAATGATATAGCTGCAAGGCTTGTCAGTGAACATTTTGAGCATACATTCTATGAATATGTTCCATTTATTTGAGACGTGGAAATCATGGGAACTTCATTGGATGGACAACATGGATGCAGTACGAGAAGACACATCACAAAGAAGCTCAGAGGTAGAGGGGGTTGGAATAATCCCCATGAAAAATCCAATTTTCATTATACCCATTGTGGAGTAAACGGGTCACATGAAGCCACCTAATGCAGAGTTCTATGGAAGAAGATCAAAGAAGAAAGACATAGTTCGAAAGACGATAGAGATAGAAATTCAAGACCAACGAATTTTAAATCACCTATTCATTATGTTGTTGCCTATTACAATATAGGAGTAATTGAAGATCTATTTAATACTTCATTTGCTTCTCGGGGAGATGCATGTCTTCTTGACACAAGCGTGATCTCTCACGTGACATTTCAGAGAGATTTATTTGAAGAATTTGATGACAATGTTGATGACGTAGTGTACTTTATAGATATATAAAGTCTCAAACCTTTGATAATGGGCACCATTAGGCTTAAGTTTCCTGGACTCCGAGATTTTCTTCTGCACAATGTACTCTATCTTCTAGAGCTTGAAAGAAACTTGTTGTCCCTTGTGCACATTAGATAGAAATGCCACTTTGTTCATATGTTTGGTAGAGTTGAGATAAGAAAGGATTATGACAACATGGTTTTCATGACAGGAATAGAAGATGGAAAACTGTTGAAGCTAAATGGGACATCTACCCATACATACATTGTTGCAAACCTCTCTCATCATGAATCCTTGTATAATTCCATATAGTCTTTTGTGACATGCTATATTTGGCCATATTAATTATGACAATATTTGTTTGTTGAGAAAGAAGACTTTGAAGCTAAATGGGACATCTACCCATACATACAATGTTGCATACCTCTCTCATCATGAATCCGGTATAATTCCATATAGTCTTTTGTGAAATGCTATATTTGGCCATATTAATTATGACAGTATTTGTTTGTTGAGAAAGAATGGTGTTTCTAGTTTGCCTACTATTCTTAGGAAATTGAAGCAATGTGATGCTTGTATCCTTGGAAAGCACAACAAACAACCCTTTCATGATTATGCTTTTGGAGAATGTAGAAAACTTGAACTGATTCATTCTGATTTGTGTGGCCCTATGCCTTTCCTTCTACAAATGGAAAAAAATATATCATGACTTTTATTGATGATTACACATACTTGCTAAAATATAAATCAAAATCTTTTGAAACATTTAAAAGCTTTCATGTTTGGATTCAAAATGAAGATCAATATCATATTGTCTCTTTTCACAATGATAATGAAAGAGAATATACTTATAATGAATTTGAAATCTACCTTCGTCGACATGGGATCAAACATCAAACCACGGTTCCATACAATACCCAACAAAATGGTGTGGTTGAATGAATAAAGAGGACACTCCTAAATGTGGTTCGTTCCATGATGTTTTTCAAGAATGTTAAATTGATGTTTTGGGCTGATGTAGTTCTATGTGCAATTTATGTCAAAGTATGTGCCCATCTCATGGCTCTTCAAAATAAGATTTGTTATGAAATGTGGTATGGCCACATCCATTTGGTGAGGCATCTCAGGGTCTTTGGTTCCACATGCTATGCCTTTATTCCTAAGGAGCAAAGAAACAAGCTTGATGTAAGGAGTCAAAAGTGCATCTTCTTGGGGTATTGAAATAACACCAACGGGTACCATCTTTACAATATGACAAACAATAAATTTATCCTTTGCAGAGATGTGATATTTCTTGAATCCACCAAGACAGAAGAAATTGTTGAGAGGAAGCTTGATCATCTCAACATATTCACTCGTGTAAAGACATATCATGAATTTGATGATGAGATTCCACATCTTGAAGTGGGGATCTCTATCTTGGGTCAATCCCTAGAATCTCCTTATGAATCACCATCTTCCCCCCATGAAGAAGTTCCTTCCACTTCATCAGAGCCTAAAGTTCAATTGGATGATGTGATGGAGAAGATTGAAAAGCTGAGGCTTGATGAGAAATCAACACCATCTCAATCAGCTGAGCAACCTCGACCATCTCAGAAAGGTCTACCAAAATGGCTCAAAAAAACACTTGAAATTTTTCATCCTGATGAGGTCAGAAAGACAGGAACCAGATTGTCCTCAAAACAATATGGAGGTAATGTAGATAGTTCAAACTCAGGTGATGTAGATTATATGGATGTTTCATATGATTGTGAGTTGAATTTATCTACTAACCTTGAACCAAATTCCTTTAAAGAAGTTGATTCTCACGATGAATGGAAAGATTCCATGCAAAAGGAATATGATGCTCTCATCAAGAATGGGGCATGGAAGTTGGTGAACTCTCCATTTGTAACCAAATAAATTAGCTGCAAGTGGGTATTCAAGAACAAATACATATCATATGGCTCACCTGATAAGCACAAAGAAATGATTGTGGCAAAAGTATTTGCATAGAAATAAGTTGTTTATTATGAGGAGACTTTCCCCCCCACAACAAAATGGGCTACCATTCACACTCTATTTTCCATGACATCACAAAATGGATGGAAAATTCATCAAATGGATGTGAATGCTACTTTCTTGAATGGATACTTGAAAGAGAATTTGTTCATGTCTCAACCAGAAGGATTTGTTGTGAAGGGACAAGAACATAAGGTGTGCAACATCATCAAATCCTTGTATGGATTGAAACACCATGATCATGGTATGAAAATTTAAATGAGCATCTTTTGAAACTGAATTTCAATCATTTCAATCTTGGCAATGCAACTTTGTTTGTCAAGAAAGTTGGAAAAAATGTTGTAATCTTGTAGTATATGCAGATGATCTGTTTATAATAAGGAACAATGAGAACTACATTTCATCCATAAAGAAAGATTTGAAGAAAGGATTCAAGATGAAATATTTGGGACATCTTCACTACTACTTAGGCATTGAAGTGATTCAAAATCCAAGATAGATATTCATCTCCCAGAAGAAGTACATTGGAGAACCATTGAACAAGTTTGGTGTGGCTTAGTGCAATATTGTTTCTACTCCAATGTAATAGAATTTGAAACTCACATCGAAAGAAGGGAATGAATTTGAGGATGCAACCAAGTATAGACAACTTGTGGGAAGTCTTATCTATCTTACTACCACCAGACCAAAAATTTAATTTGTTGTTGAGATTCTTTCTAGGTTCATGCAAAAGCCTTGTGAAGGAATTTGGTTTACTGCAAAAAGAGTTCTAAAATACTTGAAAGGAACTCAAGATTTTGGACTAAAGTACTCTAAGGTAGATGATTTCAACATGATCAAATATTATGATTCAGACTTTGTTTGGGATAAGGAAAATGGAATATCAACTTCAAGCTATCTCATGAGTCTTGGATCAATAATTGTCTCCTGGAGATAACGCAAACAATCAGGTCCAACATATTCCACAATAGACGCAGAATATGTGGCACCTGCAAAAGCAACAAATGAGATTGTGTGGCTTGGGAAAGTACTTGAATATTTGCAGGAGAAACAAGTGAAATATACTCCTCTTCTAGTTGAAAATACTTCTACTATCAAGTTGGCCAAGAATTCTGTATTCTATGATCGAAATGAGAACATCAACACAAAGTATCACCTGATTCGATATCATGTAGAGGCCAAGACTATTCACTTGACACATTGTTCCACAAATGAGAAAATTGCAGAAATCTTCACCAAAGTGCTTGGAAGAGAAAAAAAATGAGAAATTTAGAATGATTCTTGGACTCAGACACACCCCTTTTGATTAAGGGGGGGAATGTTGGACACATAGTCCTTAGTATTGTGTTACTTGTAATAATATTGTAAATATGAAGAGTCATATGTGATAGGAAACGTCTTCGGTTATGGAAGAAGAATAATCATTTGATTTGTATTTATTCACCTATTATGCTAATGCCAAACACATAAGTGTGGAGTTATCTTTTTTGTCATCCCTGGTCTAAAAATTATCATGGTGGGGTTTTTCTAGGGACAACATATTTTATTTACATGGTACAACACTTTATTAAATTGAATCCCTCGTTGGAACATATGTTCACAATGATTTAATCTATTGGTAACTAATTGGAGGGGGACTATGATTATGTTTGAGCATTAACCTTTATTCACACATGTTGAGGTTGATTTAACCATTCAATGGTTAAATCAATCTAATTTATCCAAATGAAGGTTAATATATTGCAAACCCTACTTCATTGGATTCCTTTTAACGCTTGAAGGGGGAATGTGTCACATTACATGCATTTACTTGGTCATATTACTATATTTTGGCATAACCTTGGAGGGAGAACTTACAGAGACACTTATTTCTATTCTTGGAGGTGTATATTTATTTATTTCATGGAGTTTTGGCATGGTCAAAATCCTAATTCATCCTTGTATCCTTGGATTTGTTTTGTTGGAGGTTTCCAACTTACTATTTTTGGGTTTGACTACTTCATCTTGCACATTCATCCATGCAATTGGTTTCCTTGGGATTTACTCAGGTGGATTTGGGTGGAGATTAATTAATTTATTGTTGTTGACTCATTCCTTTCACAAGTATTGAGGAGTTGTACCTACCATGGATATTTTTTATTCATTTATCTAGGTGGTTTCATATTAGAGAAAGAGTCCATGATGAGTCTTTCTATTTTGAGAAAGTTGTTGGAGGCTTGATAGAGCCTTTCTTGTGAAGTGATCCAACTAGTTGGTATCTTGCACACTTTCTCATGCATCTTGTGGACCACTTGATATTTGTTTATGGTGGTTATGAAGCACTCTCCCATGCCAATAAATTTTTATTGTATTTGTATGCATTCATCTTTGGGGGTCACACTATTGAGGGATTATTTTACCATTTTATGGAGCACTTGATGTGGTCAACCATTGATTTAGAGGAGCCACCCCACCTTCGTGTGCTATTTTTAAAGGATGTTGCTTAAATACCCCATTATTTTTTTATTGTTTAACTTGTCATGGAGTTAGTTAACAAATCTTGTATTTTGTTGCAAGAGAGATGAATTTCCCTCTATACAAAGAGGAGCTTCTCTTCATTTCATGTGGTAATTGGAATTTGGAGGATTGTGGAGTGAGATTAGTGATTGGATATTGGAGCTTAGAGATGATGGTGTTGGGATACTTTGTATATCAAGTTTTAATACTAATGAATACATGAGGCATTATTATTTTGGAGTATGGTTATTTTCTATGATATTCATTTGTTGTAGAATTTTTTTTCTTTCATTCTAACATAAAGGCCTAGTTATGATAACACTACTCATCTAGGAATAACCAATGTGAGGAGGCTTTCCCTTTTCTTATTCGTTGTCTTATTTATGTTTTTTCCCCTTCATATAATAAACTAATTGTTGAAATGGAATCATAATTCAGCCTAATATGATAACACCTTCAAATTTCTTTGATAAGTATCACCCCTAGCTTCTCAAGATTAAGTTTTCAAACATTAATTTCCAACAAACAGTTAAGGTTGAATCACATCAATTTAGTTCCTTTTACCTTAACTGTACACATAAATTATGAATGCATCAACAAGTTATTTCATCCCAAAGGTTAAATGTGGCAAACTAGCACTTTCTACATGTTACACCAAAATCTAGCACCCTTGTATGATGTAAAGTCCCAAGGATCAAGGGGTTGGTTTGTGTAACTTAGGAAGGATACCCATTGCCACCTCAGTATCTATTCCTCACACTTTTGGTTGGATCTTCTCCAATTGAAGGGGGGATTCCCTAAAGATATAATTTCTAAGGATATGGATTGGAGGCTGAAGGTGATTTTGTGAAGAGTTAGCCTAAGAAAAACAAATAATTGTAGTGAAATGGAAAATGAATGGAAACGAGAAAAGGAAATGGGAATGAAAGGAAAGTAAGAAGAGGAAACAAGGAAATGGGATGATGAGGGACTAGTTCCTATCAATCAAAGGATTAGTGGAGTCACAAGACATTGCAAAACGAGTGGAATTGTTTGTCATGATCAAGTACTTTAAGGTAGGCTATGAGGAATAAAGACTAATTTGACACCTTCCACCAACTTAGATAAAAGATCTAGCTTGATACCTTCATCAAATAATTGTTTACCCAAGGTAAAGTGAACTTATTTGATACATTAAACCTTAATATGCGTGTTGGAAATTATAATATGGAAACTAGTCTTGGAGGGATTAATTTTCCACACATCAACTCAACATAAATGTTTTGTTGAACCTTGATTTTCATTTTTGATATTGATTGGATGAGGGATTATTCTTACTTTGGGTTCTAGTCTCTTGCCCTAATCCTTGAAATAAATAAACCAATTTTTAAGGGGTTTCTTCTTGATCTAATAATACATTTGATTCACCTTGACTCAATTTTCCTTGTTGTATTTGGAACTGATATCTACTTCCTTCCATTAACTATTTTAAAACCTTAAAAACCCCAAAACTATGTTTTACTAAGGATACTCTCAACTTCACCTTATGTCTGATTGCATGGTCTTAGTAATCCTACTAGGGATAACTCTCTTGAGCTAGAGGAGAGTTGTCCTAAAGTGAACACGATAGATTGATTGGGTGATAGTAGTGAGAATACTAATATTTCCCCCCTAACTTTTACCTTATGGATTAGGGATTTTATCATTAAGTACAATTTGGGTGGTAAAATTTTGGTGTCATTGCCAGGGATAAAGTCCATTCACCTTATAAATTTGAATACTATGATTCATGACACATTTGTGAGAGTATTGTATTGAACATATTTTCTCACATGGTGAATTCATGAAGGGACAAATCCGTCGTTCCTTACATATTTTGAAGATTATTTTTGGGGTAGAGGTGAGCACATCCATCAATTGTGAAGGATATTTTAGGAAATCTCATCGTGGTGAATCCAACTTTGATATTGGTACAAGGTATGAATTTCATTTTCATATTTTTATTGATCATATTGAGGATATACAATATAATATGGATGATACATGGGGACATTTGGATTTCTCATAAATCTCTAGGTATCCAAATCAAGCCCCCTCCCCTGGAATTGCTTGAGCAAATCCTAATTTTCAATAGACAACGTCACAAGCTTGCTTAGCATGTTTGAGACTTCATGGATTTTAGGACAGACCTAAATTCTATTCATGAATATGTTATGATGAAGTTGTTTGCATGTACATTAAGGGGAATTGTGGCAAAACGTTTTCACAAAGGTTATCCAAGGGGTTTGTATTAACTCCTAACTTTCATTAAGATTTTTTGTAGATTTTGTGATTGTGACCAATTGCTTGAAGAATTCAATGGTGAATATTTTTTTCTTCAACCTGATCTTGACATAAGAAGAAGATTTGATGACATTTTGAAAGCCTATCAAAACAATCCCATATAACTATTTTTAAACAAACATGATGAAATGTATGAGATAGTAAATTCACTAGTTGATGTTGTATGAAAGAAATACGAATAGTCATCCCAAGTGAACCCTCATCGTGACTCCTTGGACAATGATTAACCCACGATTTTTTCTAGAGGGCTATTGGAACTTGACATGGAAGAGGATGACAACTCATATTTTAAGTTAGATAGTGATTATCCCTTGGCACCAACTTCCATCATTGCCACAAACACTACTGCTACCAAAAAGAGGTATATGATGATGCACATGGTTCGAGTTTTATGGAGATATCATATGAAGACCATGGAGCATATTTGGAATATCCTTGGTGCTATAGATAATAAATCATACCTAAACACAAAAAGAAACAATGATCAAGATGCTTCTAATCCCCTAGAGACTGAGATAATGGATATTGAACAATTTTATGAGGTCAAAGTGTCACTTTCTGATCATTCTAGCTTGACATAAAATGAGTATGACAACAAAACTAGCACTCATGATGTCCTTCTTTTCAATGTGGATATGAATCAATATTTGGAATAATGTAATCATCAATATTACATACTATATTTTGGTGGACCTCTTATTTTTTATGATGACATTGACTATGACAAAAAGGGTGATATTGTGATAGTCTTGTTACATGATCCTAATGAAATATAGATAGAGAGATTTCCTCCTTTTGCAACAGGGACTCATCTTGAAGAAATAACACCTTGTCATCTTGATAGAGATAGTGAAAATGAATAGGGAGATGCTTGCATCGACATCCATACAACATATATGAGGGTAACATTCCATCTTGACAAAAACTACCAACAAAAAGGAAAAGAACAATCATATAATCAAATACCTAGATTTAGATGGAAACATCTTGCCTAGATTCTCTGGGATTAAGGTTGGATTTGAACATCATATTAAATAATTCCCTCTTTTTTATGATTCATATGTCGATCCATTTACATGTTCATTATTTGAACCATATCCAACACAATAGAAAGGTGTTCTATCCCCATCACTAGTATTCATTTGTAAGACATATATTTTTGTTGCTTGGATAAAGCTGATATATATTCATGTTTAGAAATAAAAAAAATAAGACGATGTTATGTTTTCATATGGTATTCGATTACCTAGATAGGAAATTTCAAAGAAACAAAACCCTTGCAATGGATATGGAATATATGATGGTAGTTGTATTGAGGCCACTTATTTTCATCCCAATGAAACAAGAATAGGTTTCATGCATTCTCAACATGTGGTAGATGAGAAACAAGTCAAGGAAGGGGGTTCCTATAAGGGTTCTAAGTCACAAACAAACCTAAGTTGTAACATCCCTAGTTTTAAATCCACACAAATTATAATGTAATTGTATAGATATGATTTAGGTTGGTGAGACGATATGTTTGGGCCAGAGAGTTTGTATTGTTTTATATGGTAGAGGTATAAACTATGTATTATGTACATTGAAATAATTAATAAAAATAATAATCACTAGCTGCGATACAAGAGGGATGGTAACGATGGGGGGCTATGATTCCAAAAGAGAGGGGGCTAAAGGGGGATCCAAAGGGGAAATTCCATTTACTTGAGATAATTTTCCATTACCATGTAATCCTTCCTTTGACTTGTTATACACTCAAACAATGAATTCATGTAATAGGGTTGATTTTTGATATTACCTCATAGAGTTATTGGCTGCATGGGTTGAGTACAATCAACATGGGGAAGTGTGAGATTCAACTTTCTTGGTCAAAAGAAATTCATATGGAAAAAAGGGTTAGTTTTTACATGTTGATTTTTGGGCAACGAGAGGAGAGATAAGTGCTAGGAAGAGCACCAGTCATGTTGTTCTTGATGGAAAACATTATTGGGTTGTGTTTATGTTGGAATAGTGGATGGTGTTCTTGTAAACACATGTTGTGTTCCTATGGAGTGTTTCCTGTTGAGGAAATGGCTCAAGAGACTTATGAAGGCTATTGTGAACACTCTTGGAGTAGCTAAGAGTTTCTAAAGTCCCTAGATGGGATATTCCTGGCCAACCAAGTGCAGTGGAAGCCTGGAGGGAAGTGGTAAGGACCGAGGGACTATGTGCGGTGAAGGGGGATCCCATTCCTTAGGTTGTGTGGATTGCGAGGAAGAGAGTTGGTGGATTGGAACTACAATTGGAGTAGAGCTTGGGTTTTGGGATGCTGAAGGTGGAAAGTGGAAAAACAAGAGGGCCATATCTCCTTGTGAACTCATATCCTCAGCCTGGTGGTGGCTTGTTGTTCAGAGAAAATGAACAACAAACCTATAGCTGGGAGGAATGTCCTTTGTACACAACTAGTTGGTTATTTTATAAACATATAAGTTTTTTGTTGTGTTTATTATATTAATTATACTGTGTAAATGAATATTTGAATGCTATATGTTTACATGATTTATTTCATTCATTTTTTAAAATATGTTGTTCGATGTATGATAAATTATGGGCCTACTGCCCTTTGGTTTATTTTATATGTATTGCGTGTTTTAAATTTTGTGTTAGTAGGTAGGTATGTTACAAATTGGTATCATATATTTTGGTTCAACACCAGACCCATATGGGTTAGGGATCAACATGAATTTGAAAAAAAATCATTGTTACATATTTTGGATCTATGATGGATTTGGGGAAAATTGTGAAAAAAGAGTGAAATTCCCAAATTTTGGGGTGGATAATGCATGTAATTTGGCAAGGGATTCCAAATTGATAGTCGCAAGGTCATGTTTGGCTAAGGGAAGACAAGTTAAAATATTCCATCGTGGTAAAAAAACAAAGGAATATTTTTGGTTGAAATTTTTTTTTTTAGTAAAGGTATAAAATTTAAAAAAAAATTATAATTTTTTGGATTTTTGGAAAATTTTTGTATAGATGAAGACATGGATTGTACCTGTGATGTGGAATAAAAAGGTCCACAGTGGAAATTCCATGGTGTAAAAATGTAGGAGTCGTGGAACAAAGTTTATGAATCAATGGTCGAGATCACTTAAATTTTAAGAATCAATGGTTGAGATTCGTTTGCGGGTTTGGAGAGGTCTGACAAAGTTTAAAGTAGTTTGGTGAATCAACGAATGATATCAATCCGATATCAAATACAATAGTCTAAATCCAACAAAGAGGATGATTTTCAGAATATTTCCTTTGGAAGAATGTGTTTGGGAAGATGCTTTTCGGGAAAGTTGACTTTCGGGAAAATATTTTTGAACAAGTGCTTTTGGGAAAAGCCTTTCGGGAGAAGGCTTGTGGGATGTGGATTTTGGAAAGAATTACGGGCATGGTAATTTGATCGTCCCAATGGGAACATTCTATGAAGGTGAATTCCAAAGTATTGTGGGATGTGAATTTTACGAAGAACCACAAACATGGTAAGTTGATCCTGTTGATGGGTGAAGCCTAATGGTGTGAGTCTTATAGTATCGTGGGATGTGGATTTTGGGTGAACCACAAACATGGTAAGTTGATCCTCCCAATGGTAAAATTCCGCAAATATTTTACTGATAGGATTGCAACTTGTGGGTTTCGGTAAAACCCTTATAACATGATACTCAAAAATCTAATGGGAAAACTTTGTAAAGGTAAAGTCGGATAGGCTTGTGTCTTACGGGTTTCTAACATGCTACTTGATACTTCAATGGGAAGAGTCAATGAGGGATTTTTCCAATAGGATTGCAGAAGGTTTTGTTGATGGCTGACGGAGGAAAATGGTTGATGATAGGCACATGTGTGATTAACAAGGTTCTATAATAGTTCCAAATAGTTTGAAGATAAACTCAAGCTGTTTCAAGGACCACTAGACTGATCAATTTCTAAGAATATTTTCAGGATTTCGAAGGTAAACAATGTGCAGAGGCAATTTGAGGCCATAAACATCTTTTCTAGGGGGTTGAAATCCCAAGAAATATTTTACCTTTGGTACATAGAATATTTATTTCTTAAATGAAATAACTCTTTAAGATCTTTACAACAAGTCATTCCAAGCACAAAACATAGCTCATATGAGAAAGTTAAAGATGGAACAATATAAGGTATAAATTCAGTACTAGTCTACTTCCAGAGGGCATAGCTCCTTTCTTCGAAGTCAATTCATGGCACAAGAGTAGTCTATGGAAATTTCATGGACCATAAAAGAGAGCCATGGAACTAGAATTGGAATCTGGGTACCTAAAATTTTACAATATGGAAGATAAGACACATATAGCATAGAGGGATAAAAATGAGAAAACAGTCTAAACTTCTACATACCATAACTATCAACTTGTAGCCCATTTAAAGGTGAAATTTTTAAAGATATCTCAAAAACAAGCCATGGAGATACTCTTTTGGAGACTTATTAAAATTCAAAATGGGTTGGTGTGGAAATGCTAAAATAGGGAAAATATCCACTATTCCAGACCACTTTTTGAGGATTTTGGGATCTTCAAAGGAGGAAAAGGGACCCTAGATGGAAAATATAGAAAAAAATATTTACTGAACATTTCATGAACTCGTCAATTGAAATAATTTTTCTGAAGTGAAGTTTTTCTAGAAATTCTCAGTTTGGAAGATAAACAATTTGGCTAAAAATTCTAAGTCTGGAAAAAGGGGGTGAAAAGGGACAAAGTTTCCATTTCTAGATTGTTGTAGATTTTGACTGGATCATTAGATCAGAAATATGATAATTTATGTAAACTCAAAATAATCAATATTATTAGTGTCTCCTACAATTTTTTTTCTAGTTCCTAAGATTTTTTCTTCTACAGGTGAAAAAAGTTGGCCTCTGAAAATGATTTTGAACCAGTGAAATAGGTGCAAGATGGGTGAAATTGCTGATTTCAGGAAGCCATAACTTTGAGCTCATAAATTAGATTGAAGCATGAGTATGGACATTGGAAAGATAATCTAGAGGAAAACATGACAAAATGTTTGAGTTCTCTAAGGGATCATCTAGTTGTTTCATAAATTTGCAGGAAAAACGGAGTTGGATTCCATGAACCATACAACTATTTAAAGTGGAAGTAAATTTCTAAATAATGTTAATTTTGGAAAAACATTTATGTATGATATAAGTGCATGTCAAAGGTTTGTATTGGGTTAGAAAGAGTATTGAAACTCATGATAGTGCCTATGCACATAAAAGGTGGTTGGATTTTAATAACAGGGTATTATTAACAAGAATATCATATGTGTTTATGTTGCAAGTTATAATTTTAGATGTCTAATGGATAGGAAGGAAAGGTAAGCCTCCATAGCCTTGAAAATAAAAATTTAGTGATAGATGCAAAACTTTCTGCAAAAGAGAACAAAGATCCTATGAGAAAAATAGTCTATGATGGCTTATAAGGGTTTCTAGATATGAATTGGAAGCTATTTATGAAGTATTAAGAGAAACAAAACCACTTTTTCTATCAAAGTGCGTAGTGGAAGAATGGTGCAAGAGTAAAATATTCAACTGGAATACTTCCTTTTTTAACACTATGAATGTGGAAAGGTTCATCCAAAACAATGTTGAAACATGTTTTCCCACATAAAGGAAGCAACTTCCAATAAGACATATTGGTTGGAAATGCAAGATAACTAAGTTGGACTTGGTTGGAAAGTGATTGGAAAGAAGAAATAGGGTACATATGAGAAGAATGAAGGAAAACAAGGCATCTCGAATCTACATGAATTCATGGCAACCATCTACAACACAAAAATAAATAAATAAAGCTAGAATGCATGTGCACAAAGTAATTAGTAGGCATGATGAGATTGAATGCTTAATGCATATTGAGGTGCATTTGTGCATGTGGACATGCCTGAACATGCTTGTGGCGTGCTTGTAGACTGAGAGAAGTATGTTGTTATATATGAAATAATGATGCTATGGTATTTAAATATGACTAATGATGGATTGTGTATCTAGGAAAAATGTTTATAGTATGGATGTGAATGATGTTGATGATGTTGTTGTTGTATATGAAAGCCATCCATATGAAGAAAAATGATGATGGTAAAATGTCAATCAAAGGTTGGTGAAGGGAGACTGCGAACTTCCACAAATATACTAGTTGATCAGGTGGCATCAAATAATGTAATAAAAACCATGAATGTATGCATTTGGGTTTCGTATGATGCATAAATGATGAAGGGAATCGAGGTAAGAGTTCCCTAAGTTAAATTTCAATATCTGAATCGATGTAAAGGATGAGGGACTTGAGAATAAAAATGTCATTTAATGCTTATCTATGATAAATTTAATTGCATGACATGTTATGTTGATTATGAAATCATAATAAAATCAAGTTAGGAAACATATTCCTGATATAACAATGAATGCCAATAGAGCTAGCTATGTGTGATACCATGAAGTGGTTGGATATGGAAGGGCCATAGCATTATACAAGTGCTCAATTGGTTTTCCTAGTTATAATCGATGGTTGGACTGTAACCTCTTTTTCGACACTGAAGAGAACTAAAGGATTATGTTCTTTTTCTTTTTTATGGGTTGAAGAGGAAGGTATCCAAAAGATCGAACAAGTAATTGGGAAGTGTTTGGGTGATGTTTTGAGGAATTAACTATAACTTCCAACTCACCATAGTGGAATACGTGATATTGATGTGTGGTATTCTAGATTCATTGCAAGGATACATTTTTTAGATGTGGCCATGGGTATTGGCACATTATTTTATTTAGTGGTAGTGTTTGATTGCATTAAGAAAATCTTGGTATGCTAGATAATGCATGTGCAAGGAATGATAGTGTCATTCCAATTAATATGAATAATAGTTGGAAGTGATTGAATTTTTGGGTAATATGATTCTTAAATCACTTCACGAGATGATTGTAAATGTTGTAATGAGATGATAATGTGCATGAATATTGAAAATTTGTTTGGTTGAATGAAATTTGATGATGTAGGAGCATCGCTAGAAAGCACGAGTGGAGGACAAATGGATATACACCAGTGCACATTTTGAAAGGATTTTGAATTTCAAAGGATGGAACATTAATGTAATATATGAAAATATATATTTTCTTTTAATTTTTTGGGGGTTGTAATAAAGATCTTGAGCGTTTTCTCTCATATGTCGGTTGTGCACATTTATTGTAATAAATGTAAAGTAGGTAGTAATATTTAATTCGATAAGATAACTTAAGGTTGTAGGAGGAAAAAACTCAAGAAGACTCCCTCCTAGATGTGTTGTATTATCATTCTTATTTGCAAGAGAGCGAGAGGGAAAGAGGGCATAGGAGAGTAGAGAAGACCATAGATTGTAGAAGTTGTATGAGAAGATAGTTGTTTGTATTGAACCATGTACATAAGAACTTGACTTAATATAATAATGATTTGATCCAATTTCATGGTTTATTATGAATGTTGTGTGTATCTATTGAATGGTATGTTTACAACTTGCTTATATTATCTGTTATGCATTTGTTCAATGCCATATGTATGTGATTTCATGTTGAATGTATGAGTTTCAATTGTTTCTCTTCCCGAGAGTTCTTGCAAGGAGTGCAGTGAAAGTCTGCAAGGAGTGCATCGACAAGATTCTGAGCTTTATCTCAGAAAGATCAGGAGAGATAATGTTAACTTATACCAGTAGAAGTGAAAGTATATCACAGATCCATGCAAGGTGTGCATAGGCTAAGGAGAGTCTCAGAATTTTCCAACCCAAGTGAGTGGTTGAAGAACTTTTGTCGCAAAGAGTGTGCAGAGTTGGAGTTGTCAGATAACTAGAGGTTATTGTGGAAGCCGCAAAGAGTGTGTGAAGGATTCTTTAGAATCCTTGAGTTTGCAACAAGGATCAAGCTCATGAAGGATAGAGTCTAGGGAATTTCAGAGGAAGGATGAGGTTTGGAGTCACCTCATGGAATCAAGCTCATAAGAGTTGCAACTGAGTTATTTGGCCAGGAGACACTGAGAGTCTCGACGGACGGTGGAAATTCCTGAAGGGAGAAACATGAATTTCCATGGACAGTTGGATCTAATAGATCCGCGAGAAGGATAAGGGAGAGAGTATTTCAACACTCACAAGTTCAGGGGATATAGTAGATGTTATATATGAGGGAGTGTGATCCGTTGATTTGGAACTTCAGAATATCGAAAAATTGAGAGTCGAAAGGAAGAGGGAAGTCCACTTCCGGTCTCACGAAATGTGAAGTCCTGATTCACGAAGAGTAAATCTCGACCATTGGATCATGGGAGATAGCGGACCATATATATAGCATGAGTAGAACTTGGGGTTCGGGGTTCATAAAAAAAGGAGATGAGCTATATTTCAGTATTTGCAAAGTGAGAAGTCCCGAAGTATTTGGGGAGTTGGGCCCCAAGTCATAGCTGGAGGTCACATTGTCGGAGGATAAACAGAGGAGCTAGCATTCATTAAGCTCTAGTTCAGAGTTCGAGGATTGGAAGAGTTGGGGAAACTCATAGCAGAACACCTGAGGTCCCAAAGTCATGAAGTGCCTTTTGGTTAGGCCCGTGGTCACAACCTGTGGTCCCGTAGGGAGGAAACTTACTCCTATTGCTTATTCGGGTGGGTGTAGTTTTGTAAGAAGGACCTATGGATTTGTTTTCATTGAGGTTCCAACAAGGACCTGGAGAGCTGCTTCACCTCAGGAATAGAGGAAGATCCATATACTGGGAGGTCAACAAACCCTTCTGAGGTAGGGGCTTTAACTCAGGTGGTATCAGAGATGACAACTATTGTTTTCTGTAAGAAAGGGAATACAGAGGATAGTTGTGATTTAAATTATGTGTGGTGGAATTTGAAACAATGTCACCAAGAAGACATCCATAAAGAACACTTACACCTTGGAAAATAATGGTAGGATGCATATGTTGCTACCAATTGAAGACAAGAAGGTGAAAGAAGAAACGAGCAGGACTATACTTCTCATGAGTGGGAAGGAACTTCTTGATGAAGTCAAGAAAGATCAGGAAATGCAGTTTGTTGTGGTTAGAAAACCTAGAGTCATATTGACTAGTACCTCAATAGATGATCTACCTGAAGAAATTCAGAAACTGCTGGATAATTTTGCTGATATAGAGGTGGACGATTTGCCTTTTTTTTTGCCGCCCATCAGAAGTATAAGTCATCACATTGACTTTATACCAGGAGCGAGTTTTCCAAACAAAGCAGCGTACATATTGATGCCATAGGAGAATGAAGAGGTTAAGAAGAAAGTCCATGATTTGAAGGACAAAGGGTTTATTAGAGAAATATTGAGTCCATGTGCTGTACTAATAGTGTTAAGCTCGAAAAAGGATGGTGGATGGAGAATGTGTACAAACTCGAGGGATATAAACAAAATCACCATCAAGTATATATTTCCTTTACCCAGGATGGATGACTTGATGGATTGCTTGAGTGGGGCAATGTTTTTTTCAAAAAATGATTTGAAAAGTGGATATCATCAGATTATAATGAGGGAAGGTGATGAATGGAAGACCGCATTCAAGACGAATGAAGGGATGTATGAATGGCTTGTCATGATGTTTGGCTTGACGAATGCGCCAAGTACTTTTATGAGATTAATGAATGAAGTCTTCAAATATTTCATTGGAAAGTTTATAATTTTATATCTTGATGATATACTAATCTTCAGTAAGATTGAGGAAGAACATTTGAGACATTTAACTTCAGTGATGAGGAGGTTGCAACAAGAAAAGTTGCTGATAAATATGAAGAAGTCATATTTCATGAAGACATAACTTATTTATTTAGGTTTTGTGATCTCTTCGAATGAATTGAGGATGGATCCAGAGAAGGTAAAATAAATCAAAGAATGGCCGTCGCCAAGGAATATATTTGAAGTCATAAGATTCCATGGACTAGCCAGTTTCTACAGGAAGTTCATCAGAAATTTTAGTGGGATTTGTGCACCAATGATGGACACGTTCAAGAAAATACATAAATCTTTTCATTGGATAGAGGAAGCAGAGAAAAGTTTTAAGTTGTTAAAAGAGAAGATAACTGAACAACCAGTTCTAGTTCAGCCATATTTCAGTATGACATTTCAAGTGATATGTGACGCAAGTGGATTTGCGATTGGAGTAGTCTTAAGTCAAGACAATAGACCAGTTGCATACTTCAGTGAGAAACTGAATGAGGCCAAAATAAATTACTCCACTTATGATAAAGAATTCTATGTAGTCATACAAGCACTGAATAAATGGAGGCACTACCTAGTTCCAAAAGAGTTCATTTTGTATAGAGACAATCATGCCTTACAATTTATAACCAGACACGAGAAAATAAGCCAGAAACATGCAAAATGGGTTGAGTTTATGCAGAACTTTACTTTTGTTATAAAGCACATTTCTAGAAATGCTAACAAGGTTGTTGATGCATTGAGCAGGAAATGTTTGATTCTGCAGGTGTTTTAAGTGAAGACCTTAGGTTTTGATAGCCTTAAGGAAATGTACATAGATGATTCAAATTTCAAGGATGCTTACGAAGCATGTGAGAATATTGTTCTGAGATATAGAAGCCAATGGATTGAGTATTTAATTCAGGATGAACTTCTATTCAAAAAAAATTAGTTCTGTATCCCAAAGAGTTCTATGAGAGAAAACCTTTTGTGTCTGTGTTTCATGGAAACCAGCATAAGAGATCTAGATAAAGCAAGTACAAACAAAGACTATCAAGAAAGGAAGAGAGATTCAATATGGAAGAATGAGAATATATATTCACACTACTCCAATGAGTTGATGATTGATACATAGATCATGATCAATATGATACAATGAATGAGTGGAATACACTCATATATAGGGAAGAACATTCCATAATTAAGAAAAGCAATCAAGCAGTTAACTTTCCTTAGGAATGCATGCATGCATAATATTGATGGTAAAAATAGAAAGTCTAAAATAGGAGTAGTCTGTTAACTCCCACTGCACTAGTGTGTCGAAAAAAGAAATTTCTCCAGCACCCCCCCTGAACATCACTATGGAGTAAAAAATGAGTCCTAGATACTAGGCCATTTTAGGTACTCATGTACAATGAAACTAATGAACACTGAATAAAAGTGAGGAAAGAGGGGAAACCACATGGGAACAAACCCCCCCTTCAAAAGATAATGTATCAAAAGAAGAAAATGATAGATGCTAGGAAACTATGTTCTTCACTGTAAGACGATCCCGCAAAGTCTGAAACTTATGCTCACTGAAAGTCTTCGTGAAGATGTAGAAATATTGATGGATATGATGAAGTCCTTTGGAAACCTGTCGGCCCCTGTACCTCTTGATCATGTGGACCCATCTGCACCTGAAAATATTCCTTTCTGGTGGAAGTGGAACCAGATTCCAAGTCTCGTTCTGTAGGAGTGAGTCATACTCCTTATGCATGGTTGTTTGCCATAATGGATTTCCCACAACCCTATTGTAGTTTTGTGGATCAATAGATTGAACCATATAGAAATGCATGGGAATCGTAGGTTCTAAAGATGAAAACACATGAGAA
>ML806908.1:95511-122405 GCA_009831015.1 Picea engelmannii
AGAGCTTCTTCAGCTTAGGAATAGCGGAAGATCCATAGACTGGGAGGTCAGTAGACCCCGCTGAGGTAGGGGCTCTACGTCAGTTGATAAAATTGTAGGAAAAATGGTCTTGGATATGGTGATGGTGTAATCCCATAAGAAAGACCAATTCCTGCTGCTGCAAGAGAGAGAATTTTTGAGAAGAAATCTCATGCTTGGGAAACTTCATTTCCTATATGAAACATATTTTGAAAATTAATACGTAAATTGCTATGATGATATCTCATGATGGCTGTATGTGTGTGATACAGATGATATGATGATCATTAAATCTAGAAATTTTGGGAATAAGGCTACTGATAGGACACTAGAGCCCTATGATTTCCATAGGGTATAGATTGCTAGTGGACATATGGTAAAAAATTGGTGCTCTCCTTGTGTGAAACATCCTTGGAAAGATGGATTTCCTAAGGGACTTTGTAGCACCGAAGGGGATGCTGGAGCCTAAAGGTAAAGTATAGAAAGGAAGAAACAACTTAATAATGCATCTGGCATGGTGCTTGAAATCGTGAGGGTGTGTTAGGAAAGAACAATGAGCTGAATTCTTACTTGTGGTATCGTTTTCAAGAACAAGATAAGGTAAATTTTATATTTTGGAGTTGAGAACTCCTATGAATAAGATAATTGTTATATGATAAGGGTTATAAAATGTCTATTTTCATGATGGATATATAGGAAAAATTGAAGAATGGAACCATAAATTGAGTGTAGAGAAATAAGAGCACTAGAAGGAAATGGAGCTCAAGGACAAAGACATGGAACAAGTAAAGTCCAATGGACTTGTTGCAACTAAAACAAAAATAAAAGTGGAGATGAAAATGAAACGTGTGAAGCAAATTTGCAACTATTTGAAAAGTTTGAAGATTCCATCATCATAGCTGGAGTTCCTGGAGCCACAACTATAAGGCTTTGTTGAGTCTCCATTTTGCCATAAGATAATACCCTATCTTACCCTCTATCTAAGTCTTTTTGCCTCTGTTATAAACCTATACTGGACTATTCCCTCCCAAAATACATGCCTAATATCTATGTCATGTCTACAAGAGGTAATTGGTGATTTAAAGCATGTTTGTTTAACTTTCTTTAATTAATTCGATTGAAAGTGTTTTATTTTGTATAGTTCTAATAATTTGATTTATGAACAGTCTATCCGGCACTACCAGACACCATGTAATCTGGTACCGAATCCATTCCGGTACCCAAGACAGTTTTGATCCAGTACCAAGACATGCGCTATTCTGGTACTCCTTCCTCTGTTATATTCCGGTACCAGACTTGCGACTGTGTGCAATCCGGCACTAAAACCTCTGTTTCAGGATGCGCCCGTTGGACCTGGATAATGGTGGAGATTTCGAAAAGATAGTTGGATAGAAGCGACCGAGTTAGTTCTCCAGTTGCAAGAGACTCCATCGCTCATGCACTTCATGTCATGAGGATGGAGTCAACTCCTCAAAATTCGATGTAAATCTTAATTCTAGAATTTCCCGAACTATTTAATGTTTATCCATAAATATTGGTAGTATCAGCTTACCTTATATAAGGGATGTTGTGTAGAGAGGAATGTAAGAAATATACGATAAAAATCAGGCAATACTTGTCATCGTCATGTATGAAGTAAAAGATTGTTGATCCAATTTACCAGCTGAATTAATACAGAAGATATTTTATGAAAATTCTTGGATGTGAGTGAAAGTTTTAGTCTGTTAACTCCTTAAGAGGTTCCTTGTTGGTTCGGCAAGGGCCCACCGCCCCAACTAAGGTAAACCTCATTGTATATGTTCTATTGTTTGTAGTTTACAGCAAGGTGTGTGTGTGATTTGTCTTTATTTCATTCTCAGGATTGAGCATCGAGTTCATTATTTTGGATTGGTGTGTAATATCAAGTGTTATATCGAATAGACATTTTATTCTCAGATGTTGAAGATAACTATCTCATGATTTGAAGTGAGGGACTTATATTTTAAGCTTATGATTGTAGTTTCGCAAGGGACCAGGAGACTTTATCTTTTATCTACATGTGCTGTAATAAAGTCTTTCAGTCATACTGAATTTCCCTTGTGCTGGTTTGGTTGAATTACATGAATTTGAAATTGGTTTTTGTTTCAAGAATGGTTGGAGTTGATTGTTTCAATTGCTACAAGAGACAAGCTTCTTAAAGTTCATATTTTCAATACAAGTGCCTAACATGAACATACTTGTTTCTTTGAGACAACATTTCTTTGATTGACTGTTTTTCTGAGTTTCATTATCAATTTTCTCTTTTAGGTTCAGAGGATATTTTGAAGTATTTAGAGATCTTAGAAATGGAATTTTTATGTTATTAATTATTTCCTATATGCAACAGACTTAGATAGGTTACTTGTTCTCGGCACATATGGTGTAACGAATCTTTCGATTACGAATCCCAGATTGACATTTAAATGAGTGTGAGATATATAGTGAACATATTTACACACCAACAAGCTTCATGTCCGACATTTTTTTCGAGCCCTAGAGGGAATTGGTATGGCCTAAGGGACTATCGTGCAAATAAGGGGGGTACACTTCCTTAGGTTGCGCAAGTTGAGGGGAATGAGAGCGTGTTGGTTGGAATTTCCGTGGGAATCGAAAACTTATGAAAGTGTTTTCAATTGGGATTCTTGGAGTTGCATCTCCAATATTTCATGGTCGGTTGTGCATTGGTTCATGGAGGGGAATGGTACATCCTGAGGGATTGTAGTGGAAAGAAGGGGATACACTTCCTTGGGTTGTGTAAAATGAGTTGAAAGAGATATTGATGGTTGGAACTATTGCCAAAATTATGAATTGTAAAATCATGATGTATGGTTTTGGGTCAAAGTGCCTATGTATCTATAGTTTTGGGTTAGAGTGTCTATGTATATATGTTTGGGTTGGAATGCCAATGTGATATTAGGCCAAGGATCCTATATGTTGATTAAAGGCTAGAGATCCTAGCATTGTGATATGTGTGTACACCCATAGGGTGTTTTGCATCGAGGACCATGAAAAAATAAGGGGGATGGGATGTAACATCCCCATTTTTAAATCCCTTCAAATTATAATGTAATTGTATAAATGTTATTTAGGTTGGTGAGCTGATATGTTTGGGACATAAAGTCCATATTGTTTTATATGGATGATGGTTGAACTATGTATTATGTGCATTGAAATAATTAATAATAATAATAATAATAATCGATGGTTATGATATGAGAGGTATGGTAACAATGGGGGGCTATGATTCCACAAGAGAGGGGGATAAAAGGGGATCCAAAGGGGAAACCCATGTTATTTGATTGAGCTAATGTGTCATTACCATATAATCTTCCTTTTGACTTGTTAGAAACTCAAATAGTGAATTCATGTAAGAGGGTTGGTGTGTGAGATCACCTCATCGAGTTATTCATTGTATGGGTGGTTAATAACGATCAACATGGGGAAGTGTGAGACAACTTGCTTGGGAAAAATAATTTCTTATTGAAAAAGGGGATAGTTTTTACATGCTGATTTTTGGGCAGAAAGAGGAGAGCTAAGTGTTGGTAAGAGAAACAACCATGCCGTGCCTGATGGAAGCCATTATGGGGTCATTTTTCTATTGTAATTGTGTCTAGTGTGCCTATAAAATTGATTTGTGTTCTTGTGGAGCATTTCCTATTGAGGAAATGGTTCAAGAGCCTTGTGAAAGTTGTTATGAACACACCTAGAGTAGTTGAGAGTTTATAAAGTCCCCAATTGGGATATTCCTTCCCAACCAAGTGCACTAGTTCCCTAGACGGAAGTGGGAAGGCACAAGAGACTGTTTGCAGGGAAGGGGGGTTTCATTTCTTGGGTTGTGTAGGTTGTGGGGAAGAGAGCTACTGGATTGGAGCTGCTATTGGAGTAGAGATTGGGTTTGGGTTTCTGAATTTGGAGAGTGGATATCAAATAGGGCCATATCTCCATGTGGACTCAGAGCCTCAGCTCAGGGGTGGCTTGTTGTTGAGATAAAATGAACCAAAAACCTGTGGATGGGAGGAACATCCTTTGTATGAAACTAGTTGGTTATTTTATAAACATATAAGTTTTCTGTTGTGTTTATTATGTTAATTCCACTGTGCAAATGAATATGTGAGTGTTGTGTGTTTTCTTGATTTATTACATTCATGTTTTAAATATGATGTTAGATACATGATAAATTATGGGCCTCCTACCTCTTGGTTTATTTTATATGTATTGAGCATTTGAAATTTTGTGTTAGAAGGAAAGTACATTACACAAGTAATAATGTTGTTTGGCTTGTGAGTTGGCCCACCATCAATTATGAATAGATTATCATATCTTTCAATGCACCCATACTTAAATTGTTCACTCCAATACTTGTGAGTTGGCCCACCATCACTTATGAATAGACTATCATGTAGTTCAATGCACCCATACTTAAATATCATTGCCAAATTATTATGTATCACATTCAATCTTCCCTTAACTAACATACAATCCTAGCCCAATTGAATGTGGTCACTCATGAAGACAAAATATGTATCAAAAAACTAGGCTAATGAAAGAAACCCCCATGGATTCAATAAAGTTATTGGGAAAGTATACAAGGTTGAGTAATGTAAATTCAATGTTTAAAAAAATATTCCCACAATCCATCCATAGAGGGTCATCTATGCATTTATGTCAAGATATGATGCATAACCAATTTCTTCAAGAAGAAACCAGTTTGCAAGGTATTGTAGGGGTATGCGATAATGAAGGTATTTCTCAATATAACTATGATGGTTGGAATGATGAGACATGGATAAAATCAAATACATTAGGCCCTAGGCCTTTTTTCTTAAACAAAGAAAGACTTTTAGATCAATATATATATCTATAGAGCTAGTTCAATTAGTTAAGAAAATAAATAGTCGGATTGCAGGTTTTCCAGTGTCAAAAATGGGCTTGATATGAAGTGATGAACATCTCATGGATGAATAAAACCCCCTCTCATATGGTTTTGTGTGAAATCGATTTCACTAAATCTAGGGAGAGCATAGAGATGGAAATTGCTGATTTTAATACATTGAATGTGCCAATTTTTTTCTTCCAAAAAGAGAAAGAAAATTACCTGGCCCTCACACTAATTTGCAAACTGTTGAAGAGGTATGGACTTGGTGCATACAAACTGACAATGTGAGGCATAATTCTAGGATATATATTTTGATTGTATTGGCTCTCAAACATAGTAGTATTGATGTACCAATGCTTGTATTTGGGGGAAAAATACTCTTCTTGCAAGGATGCATCGATGGGGCATGACACCTTGCATATAAATTTGATGAATATTACCTTAAAAACATTGTCAATAGTTCTATACAAAGAGAAATGCTAGAGGATAATGTAGCTAGAGCAACATAGTGTATTGTCCCAATGGCTGACACACACACATTTTTTAATTTAAATCTGATGGGCATGTTTAAGCATCAACACAACTGGTGGCTCAATAGCAATTATGGAAGCCTCTTTAGTCCTCAATTTAAACCTTCAACAACGAACAATTGTATAGCTTGGTGTACTATCTTATAGCACCAAAGGAGAAATTTTGGGACTGGTAACATGGAAGACAAATAGTTCTTGCATCAATAGTGGTTATATGCAATATTCTAGATATAATATAGTATGCAGAACATAAATATTTTGTAAGAAATGTTAGAACAACAATGATATATCCAGAACAATATCAGAATGATACTAGGATAACACTAGAAAGAGAAACTTTAATGAAAGCAATGTTCAATTGCCTCATCGAGGGGGAAACCTCCAATAGAGCATAGCTCTATTACTATAATATCCAAGACAATAATATTCAATGCCTCCTACTCTTATTTATACTAATTCTACCTTCTAAGGAAACTTCTAGAGGAATATATTTCTAGAAGCGAAATATTCTATTACATCTTCTTACATTGACTTATTCTCCTTTATTTATTAGGCCTTATTAACTAATGTCGGCCTTTATTACATAGAAAATATATCCTAATAACTAATGACCCATGGAGAGGGGTTAGGATCAGATCCTAACATTACAAAACCCCTATTTAGAGATACATAGAGAAGGAATGTAGCAACTAGTGTCCACTTTTTCATACAGTGGAAGACATTCCCGATTTGTAGGTACCCAGGTTCATGTTCAAACCTACATTGATAAAGATTCCATCCTACAAGCATTCATATTTTAATGTGTCACTATTTTGGATGTTGACCAAACATAGAGGAAAGGAGAATTACATTAACGAGTTTCTAAGGTGGTTGCATTGGATCATTGATTTCACCTAGTATCCTCATATTGCACATACTATAGTAGGGTAGAAATGGAATAATCTCCTCTGAGCATTAGAGTAGCATGAATAATCTATTTGAGCATTACATTTGATTTCATGGATGACATAGGAATTGATGGTTTGTGCCTTGATTTGTAAAGGTCAAATTTTGATGTGTGGTATTTTCTAGATATGGAGCTCATTCTCATATGTACATGACACAATTATAAGGTTCTCATGTGCCCCCAAGAAGAGCACAAGTCTTCAAGTTAGAGCCTATGTTACCCCTTATTTCAGCATAGGGGTACTATTAGTGAATTTCTTCACTACCCCTTGTGATTTTTCATGAGCCTTGGGTAGTTGGGGTACTTATTTGGTTCATATATTATGACAAGATAGATGATGTAATGAAATTTTTAATATGATGTGGTATAGTTCCTCTTGAGAAATTGGATTCGTCCTTTCTTTTTGGTACTTTCATAGTTCCCAAGGTATTGGTCAAAATCGTTTTAAGCTACTTTTCATGTACCAAGACTTCTCATGAAATGCCACATCCTAGAGTTTGGAGATCTCAACTTGTTTTCACATTTTGAGGCATATGTCACCTAATTTGAGGCAACATCCACCTTGGATATTTCATTGGGTGTTCTATTTGGCATGTGTGGGCTTACTAGGATTCCATATGACTTATGGAGGTTATTTACTTGTTTTGAGGAGTAGGACTCCACCTTGGAGACATCACATATGAATTATTGGAGATAGTTTTAAGGAGCCATCCACTCTTGAGGGATTTACTCAATATTTGTGGGTATTTGTTTCACAATTGGAGGCCCATGCATCCACATTGGAGGATAATTGGGAGTGTTTCATTGCACACTTTTTGGATATTGGTTGAGGGGATACCTACTTGGAGGCCTTGACAGGCTAGACATTGGAAAGTTTACTCACCTTCTTCCTTGATTGATGTATATGTCCCTCTCTTTGGGGTTATTTCACTTGGATAATTGTATATGTGGATAGAGCACCTCATTTTTATTGTATTTTTTACTAGATAGTTGGAGGAAAGGAGGAAAATATTATTGTATCTCTCCCTAGGATATATCTAAGGATATCCCAAGGGATATTTTTATTTTATTGTAAAGGAAATTGAGAAACACTCTATATAAAAAAGTTCTTTATATTTTTATTTTATCACTCATGGTTGGATTTTTGGAGCTTCCACTCATTGGAGCTTAATTGACACATCTTTCTTGGAGAACATGGTTTTGTAAAGGTTTCTTTCTTTGTGGATGATTGTTGTCGATTCTTGAAGCTTCTCTATCTTGGTTCTTATTTGGTGCATAAATATTAATGGTGAAATGTTCAAGTATTCTATAAGCTAACAATCTTCTATAATCTAACTAGATTTATCCATTTGAAGGGTAAAATCTACCAGTTGGAAGGAAGACATCCTAGGGTAATTCCTTCCTTCTTCCTTTGTTAATTTGATGATTATTCAATGTCTTGCTTTGTTTTTCCTTTGGATCCCTAGCAATAAGTATTAAGTACATTCATCAAATCATAGTTGATCTTGTTGGTGAAGGTTATTATGGTGATGATCTCTTCTTGTTGAACCTTTATTTTCATTGTTGATCTTGATTGGATGAGGGATTATTATTCCTTTGGGTTATAATCTCTTTCCCTAATCCTATAAAGAAATAAACCATTTCTTAAGAGGTTTTCTTCTTGATATCATAATCCATTTGATTCACATTGAATCCTTTTTGTTTGTTGGATTTGGCATTGATCTCTGGATATAAAAATATGAACAAGGATAGCATGTTCCAACACATGCTAACTCAATCCACTGTTGAAGAGGGATGAAATAAGTCTTGTAAACGGTACATGGAATCCAATTATAAACCTAAAAATGTCTTCTAAGTGCCTCTCTAAAGGCCGATCTACAATAAAAATATCATTTACACCTTTAAAAAAAGGTGAAGGCTTCTCCAACAAGAAATTGTCTTCTTTTAAGCATGACAGTGTATTATGAGATGAAATTTCAGATCTGGAAATTAAATTATTCATACTATGTGATGGTCATAAATGATTGTTATAAAAACAAAATTCAATATCTTTCTTCTCCATACAATTTATAGCACTAAAAACACGATCTCCAGTTGAAAAATCACGTGTTTCCATACAAATTCTAAGAACAAGGTGGATGGAAATTTCTTGCACTTTTATTGTCACTAACATGCTCTCTCATTTCAATTGTTTTTTAATTATCTATAAGAAAGCATGGCTGAAAATTAATTATGGATTTTTATGAACATGCACTTATTAATGATCGTTATCCAAACGAAACATAGTCAAGATTTTCCTCCCTATAATCATGCCAATAATGTGATAGATGGGATCCCCAAAACATGTCCAATAATTCATACCCAAACCATGGTTACCAAGCTATAAATTTTCCTTATTAACTTCAACCACTTGATTGCCTTAATTCTCATCACATGAAGAAATACACACATTTTATTTTTCATCATCATACAAGGTTTTCTCTTAAAAAAAAACACTCTTCAAATTAAACATTTGTTGATAAGTCTGAAATCGTCCTTTGTCAACAACAGGGGTTACCCCCGATAAGAATTCCCAATCATACCTCTTACCATTTGGAATACGGAACTCATCCAAATTTTGGTCCGACAATCATTTCTAGTTTTGGTTTTACTGGTTGTAGGCCAGTCCACCGATGAAGGTGAATGATGTATGGCTATGTAAAAAATATATGTATATGAAGACTATATAAATGAATGAAAGAATCTAATCTACTCTAAACCTATCCTATATTAGCCAGGAGAAAATTGTTTGTAACCAAATGAGCAACGACATGAAACTAACTCTACCGATAGTTTCACCCAGATAGTTGTAATGAGGAAATAAAGTTAGATAACACATGCACATGAATATATAATCAAAACATTCCAAGTCACTATATCACATACATCAAAAACTCATATGCTCAGGACATGAAACATGAGAAAGAATAATAAAATTGCAAGAAAAACATTAATTTCATTAGAAAACTCTATAATAAAACATGATCTTACATCCCATGTGAACAACAAACATTCTGTTAGAAGTAGTTCACAACAAACAACAATGCACATAAGTTGTTCTCTCTATCAAAATTTGGCCTCGAAGGATTCTCAATTTTAGCAGTTTCAACAATAATACATCCAATCTCCATGGAAATATCCTCAATTTTAATTGACATTGTCTTCCCAAAATAGTTCATAAATGTACAATGTTTGAAGAGCCAAAAATCCCTTTCTTTGGGTACAATTCTAGTGTTTATTGAGGCTCAATATGAATCTTGGATTTCTGCCCACCCCCATGACCTTTCATTTACCATCCTTTGTCTTTATTCCCTTTGTGATGATGAGAAAAAAATACAATAGTTATATCTCAATTTTTTCTTCTAGCACTAGTTGGCCATCTAGATTCCGACCTTAATGCACTCGATCCATCGTAATGATTGGCTTGAGAATTAGTAGCTTTGATTGTCATAGGGTTTGGAATACCTCTTTATCCATTTGAGCTTGACTCCCTTCGCTGCTTCCTATTTTTGTGACAATTGATTTCATTGTTAATGCTCTATTGTTGGATCTAGATCACATTGTGAAGATGTGGGGTAAGACCACCTCTCAACATTGGTACCTAGCATCACTAACATGCAAAAGATGAGTAACTTCAAAGTAATCCCAGATAAAATATTAAAAACAATCATTTGTATTCAAATAAATGAAACATTAATTGATTAAGAGTTAGTGCATGTTTCCGTAATTTCGATCCTAGGTTCATCTGCTCATGATCAAGGCATTGTGTTTTCAATGAATGTTGATAAGGTGCCAGATATTAATCCTGAAAAATAAAGACAATTGGTTAGTAATTTATCAAATCATATAACTAGGAATTTGTATATATCAGAAAGACCTCTCCAAGCGTATAAAGAATGCATGAAACAAATTCCTGAGTCAAAACTTATGGCCAAAATACAAAAGGTTGTTTGGCATGGTCCTATCCTTGTTTCAGAGGAGTTAGTAGGAACTCTTCTAGTGGTTTCAGAGGTCAAGATATAAACATATCTGGGTGTTAACTGACACCTATATTTGGATCTATTCCCATTCATAGTTGGATATCATACGATTAACTTTGGCATTAGGTGCATTGATATTGATAGGGTGATTTCTTCTGCTAGTGAGCCAGTGGTTGGGGGAGCCCTGATTGTGTCACATGATATGGACTTGCCAACGATCGTTGTGGTACCTGAACTTAGATTTCATTCCCATCATAGGTGTGTTGAGTGTTTAGTTCGTAGCGCGATGGTTTCATGAAGGTTTGGTTATGGTAACTTTGAAAAAGGGGAAATGTTTGTTATGAGAGTACCGGGCTTGATTAAAACCCTCCTTCATTAATATTTTCATATTTCAACATTCTCTTATCTATATTGTGCTAGAAATATGTTTATACAATGACACCAATGTAGTGTTCTCCCATAGCTTAATCACACACCTATGCTTCGAGGAGTAAAGGGAAATATTTCATTATCCTTTCTATATAAGAGAATTCATGCCAAGAGTAATTCATGGCTTCTATGCTATCATTGTTTCTATAGGGATACTTGAACTTGTTTATATTCTCATTACATTTTGAATAAAAAGTCCACTTTGTCATGACAATCTCTTGTATACATTTATCTCTAGCACAACAACATGATAATCCTTTAGATGGAAATACCTTACCATTGTTAACTTCTAAAACAATTTGGTTGTATCTATCATAACCTGAGATGCGATTAAGGAAATCATTAATTAGACTTGGTATGGTTTCCAATTCAGTCCAAGATACATCACCGCTAGAATTCAAACTTTCGGTTGTGCTTCCTTCAAAGGAACTCAATGACCTCAATTCTTGCATCATTCTCTTTCCCTCGTCACCTTTGACATGGATTCTACATGGCTCATCGCTATATAACAGATATTTCCTACTATAGTTTTGTGTAGATTTAGAATGTGAACGATCTCTCCTGCTTTTCCATCCTCATCTTCATTGCAACAACCATACATAGGAGGTCCTTTAAAACATAAAACATAGGACTTGTGGCTCATTGTAAAAAATTCACCAACAATGATTTCATATATACGATCATCATTTCCTCTCAAGTGTTTGGAATTATTGGTTACTTGGTCCTCGAATTGACCCTCAATTATTGCTTCATGGTCTGTAGGCCTGTCTCGATCAAAATGTATTTCAATGGATTTTTCAAGTACCAATTCAGGAGAACTCAAACATTTTTTCTATTTTTGGCCTTTACGAGTATCTAGTGTATGATGCCCATCCACATAGTCAACATATTAGATCGTTGTTATCCTCATGATTTCCTAGCAAAAATGTACCATTCCCAACAAACTTATGAAAATCAATGTTCAATTTTCCAATTTTTATCTTATCAAAGGCTTCCTTTGAGTGCCGCATATTTCCACCGACGTCTAGGGTTTCTTCCTATGTATTTTTGGCTCGATAGAAACAATATTATTTCATGATATACCCACAAAATATTTTTTGTCCATATTGATGATGGCCTACTGATCCAAAATGGATCTAGGATGATGAATGGATAAGGTTCAGTACCATGTGAACATGCCATCTCACAAAGGTTGCTTCAATCATTTCTAACAGACTCATTCCAACTCATTAGATCAATTGCATAGGGTTCAATCATTCTTTAGGATATACCTAGGGAAAGATACAATGCCCATCCTTTCCTATTTTTAATCAAACACTGTAAAATGGGAGCCTGTGGTTTCAAAATTCTACAACTCTGTGTGTGAAGAAACCTAACCTAGTGAACAAAAAAATAATCTGCACCGATTTTACCACTTGGTGTGGTGGTTTCATTTTGGTGAGTGAAAATACCTTCCTCAAGACAAAGCATTATTAGTCCCTACCAAAGGTGGAGAGGGACTATAGTGATCGATAATTCATTGAATTCATATTAATATGTTCTTTGACTATAAATTTTCGCATCATCTCTATTGTTCGAACTATAGAACTAAAATCATTATTTTTTATATAATAAAAAAAACCTTATATGTCATCATCTCATTCAAGAATAGATTCGAAGTCTTATTGCCAACTTCACAATTCCCAATGTTTTAAATGTTTAGATATCAAAAGTTTTTTGCATCGACGCTCTTTTTTAATTTTTTAATTTTTATTGAAATTTTTACAAACCGAAAGTTTCGAGCATCGATGCTCTTTTTTAATGTTTTTATTATTTCTATTTGTATTGAAATGTTTACATACCGAAAGTTTTGAGCATTGATACTCTTTTTGAGGTACTTGAATAGGAATGACAACTTAAATGTTTAAAAAGTGTGAGGCCCTTAAATAGGCCTCACAACTTAAATGTTTGCATAGCGTAAGGCCCTTAAATAGGCCTGACAACCTTAAATGTTTACTTAAATAGGCCTCTCACAATACATTTTTCCTCGATTTTTTCCATAAAATGTTGCAGTGAATTTGGACAATATTGTTGTCCACCGCCACTCGCATACCCATCATATGTTTCAAACTTCTTCTATGCTTGGAATGTAATTTACTCATCATTGAAGATACATATATTTTTTACTGGTTCACTGGTTGCTTCTTGTTCATTGGTTCATTGGTTCGTTGGTTGCTTCTTGTTGTTGTCTAGTTCAACTTTCCAAGGTTGAGGTCCTGAACCTATAGTTCGACTTGTTGGTGCTTGTTTCTTTCTTTATTTTGCTTCAAATTTGTAAGGTTGGGGTTCTGCACCTGCATTTGGAGCTCCTTTTTCACTTTGCAAGGTTCAAGTCCTGCACCCACAATTCGACCTGCAATTATGTCGTTCATCGTTGTCAAGTAAGTTTTGATACCATAGTTTCATTCGTATTCGTTCTTTGATGTTTACTATTTGCAGTTTGCAAGTAAGAACATTTAAGTATTTCCACTTGCATGGTCATCATATGTTCAATATTTCTTCTATGCTTGGAATGCAATTTAGTCATCATTGAAGATACATATATTTTTTACTGGTTCACTGGTTGTTTCTTGTTCACTGGCTTGTCAAATTCTGCTTGTTGTTGTTTGGTTCAACTTTGAAATGTTGAGTTCCTGCACCTGCAGTTGGACCTGTTGGTGCTTTCTCACTAGTTTGTGTCTTGTTGCTTGCTTTTTTTTTCTTCGAGTTTGCAAGGTTGGGGTCCTGCGCCGACAATTGGAGCTATTTTTTGCACTTTGAAGGGTTCAAGTATTGCACCCGCAATTGGACCCGCGGTTCCATTGTTCATCATTAACGAGTAAGTTTAAATACCATACTTTCATTTGTATTAGTTGTTTACTATTCACTGTTTTCATTTTTCAAGTAAGAATGTTTAAGTATTTATTCATCATTCTTATCCTGCAGACTTTCCATATAGGTTGGCATATATTTTTCTCTTTCTCTTAAATTTTCCTTCGATTTGTTTCTAAGTCTTTGCACCATGTGCATGCCAATGTTGTCTGCATAACTCTGGCTATCATTTTTTCTAGCATTGCAAATCTTGGTGCTTTGTCATGTGTGACGAAGTGGAAATCTAGCACCTAGATTGAATAAGGAATTCTTCAGACTTCGCACCTTTCCCTCGATGATATTCCTAGCTTGATCGGGAATGAGTACCTGCCTATCCCGTATGGGAATTGAACCCGTGTCTTTCACATGAAAAATATGATGTCAATATTGTTTCCTTTACAGGATGTTCTTGTAGAAGAAAACTGTAGGTAGGTGTAGAAGGGCTAGGTATGGTACAATGGTGCCTAGGATGCAACAAAATTGCACAAAATTGGCATATATTTCCCTCCTTTTAAATTTTTCTCCAAATTTTTCTCCAAACTTTGAACCATACCTACATGCCTTTGCAAAATGTTCTTGTAGAAGAAAAAGATGTTGATATGGTGCTAGCAAGATTAGTCTTCCATGGATTTCACATTGCAATATTCAATCTCTATGTCGCTCCACATGCAACATTGCTAACATAATGAATGTTTTTTCAAATGCGTTATACCATTTACATCTGAACCAAAACCATTATCATTCTACGATACTTCAGTTTTGACATGCTACAAAATAGTGCCATAACAAAACAATTGGAAAACTACATGTGCAATTACAATGTCCTCTTTCTTTTGGTTAAGATAAAACATGTACAAAACACACTTATTGACCATATATGGTGAAATGTGCCCATATCAAAATACAATCTCTTTATCTTATACACAGACTAGTCTGACCACGATACAATTTGTCTTATACTTGAATTATGAAATATACATCAAAGATATTACAAAATTATATTTCCATGTCTCAAAGCATATTTGGATACTTGCACAAAACCAAATAATTTAGCTACGACCATCCCACTTCTTAATATTTTCTAGCTTGTAATATATTTTGGCCAGGAAAAATTCTATAGAATCAAAACCATGGATCAAGAAAAACAAAGGTTCATGCTTCTAACTCTATTTCATTCTATTCCTTTGATTCTCATTTACTGTATGTCCATATTACTTTTTCTCCCTTACATACCATCTTACATTCATGTTCATTGTATTTTGTGCGTTCCCACATTGAAACAAACAAAACAACTGGAGAAGACGAAGGACTCTTTACCACACATGTAGAAGAGGAGATACAAATATGCATGCTTCTAGTTTTATTTTATATTCCATTGTTTTGTATTTCATTTATTGCCTGTATATTTTTTCTACTGCTTTGCACCTAATTTATTGTATGTAGATACTACATATCTTCATACATAATAACTTATCTTCATGTCAATATTCTATGTGTTGCTACATTGAAATAAATAGAACTGTATTTATTTTTTTACATATCGTTCTACATACCAACTTACCTTCATGTCCATTGTATTTTCTACATTGCTGCATTGAAATAAATAGATTAATTGGACAAGAGCATGAAATATTATATGTCATAGCAGAGGAAGCTGAAGTACAATCTTTGAAAAGGTATACCAATTGTGATAGTAAATCAAACACAGAAAACGAGTAGGTTGATAAAATATTGGACTAGAAAACGATGATTTGCAAACAATGGGCCTTTGTTGAGACTTCCTGCTTCTGAACATTTCCCTCCCCATTTCTATTTTCCCACTCTCTATTATCCCTTTTTTTTCCCTCTTCTATACTTAACCGAATTCCCCTTTATTTCCCCCCTCTACTTTCGCTTTTTGGTTTCTTTGCTTAGACACTTTTCCCAAAATGTCTATGTGCGCATGTTGGTGGAATCATGGGTTCACATTTATACTCATGCTTCTATATCACGAGTCTAACCGACAACTTCCTCATTCCATACTTAGCCACTTTTTCGATCGTGGGTTCCCGGGCTCAAAATTTTGCCTCTAGCTTCAGGGGTTCCGCGATATATAGATTGGCCGCTAGACTCCCCCATCATGCCCTATTCTTTGTTACACATTTTTGTAGTCAAAATTTTCAAGGCATACAATTTGAACGTCAGGTCCTCATGTGTCCTCAGTATCCATTAACACCCTATTTCATATTCCATCTCCTTTGAGCCTGTATGTGACATTCAAAACAATTATGAACAATATACAATGCATATTCTTATTTAGTCCTTCTGATGTTCATGTACACATGCTTGCATCAAAAAAAGTTGGACTAGTGACATGGGCATGAGCAGTGAATCATCGCAAACATCAACATAACGACAAGGCCAAAGGTAAAGATTCATACATTGTGCTCTTGATATTTTTACCAAACAAATGTCGTGAGCTATTTATTCATCTATGCCATGATAAATATGTCGATGTCATATGCAACAGATACTTTGCAATTCACAAGAAGTATCGATGAGCGCAATTGAAATGCCGAACATAGTGCAAGTTCCATAGACTAAGAGGTCTGGTTACAAAACTCCAACCTACATACTTCATCCAAGTTGTGCATCTAGTTGTACATTTATGCCAAAAAAAAATAAAAATAAAAAAATAAAATAATGCAGACTATCATTCACATCACTTTTTCTGTTAAACAAATGTCACCACGTATAAACTTATAACACCCAATATAATATCGATAGAAGGATTGAACAATCATCAAACTAGACAAGTGTTCGTCGGGGACATAATGGTCATGTATAACACCTACTTGGATAAGGAAAACAGAACTAGATGCATTGTGTGTGCTGACATGACAGACAATGAAGCCATGATGACAGTCACAATGACTATCCCTATACAACTTGTCCAGAAACATGCATAAAATATCTTCCAGGTAATGGGATATCCATTACAAATTTTAATATATTTATGAAAACAATATATGACCATGGTGATTGTGATCAGATTATATCGCTCATCGAAACAAGTATTGTGGAAAAAAATTCCCGCGATTTGTTCAGAATATTGTTTTGTACTGGACACAACAATCAACCAACTTGCATAGAGCAATGACAATTACCCAATCAGAACAATTGGTGCAACTGTCACACTCGTGAGAAAAACTTGGCTCGCAACACATTCTCCATATAAAATATGGAGAGTCAGACAACGACAAGGAAATGGTATCGTTCTCCATATCCATTTTTTTCCTTTACTTTCACATGTTCATATATCTTAGTTATGTTACACAACTATTACACTATTCCATGTTGCAGTTGCAATTGTTCGACACCTATTCAAATTTGTTTTCCTCAATGGAACAACAATTGCATAAAGGGAAATTTCCACTTATGCTCTTAAAAAATATAACAAAGAAAATATATGTTAAAGAAATGATATTTCACACAACCCAAGCAACATTTGTAACAAAATTGAAAACAAACATAGTACAATATCTCAAGAAACTAACTAGCTTGACAATTGTTGTGCGTATACATCTACAATTCCATCCACACTTTTCTCACAAAAATTTTCTTCACCAATTTTATGCATCTTTTTTGTTGTACAGTTGTATATTATATTTTTCAATATATTAACTACTATGTTCATGTGTGCATGTTGAGGGTGTTTTGGTTGCAGCGACTGCATACTTGACCCCCTTCAATCCTATATGTGCCAAATTCAACTCTCTTACTTCTCCCTCTGCTTTCATAAATGATGGTACAATTGATTGTCTACGATGCAGTAAACTATTCCCTTACATATATAAATATTTCCTCAAATATTCCATCCAAACCGTCAACAACACAATCATACATTGTACAATTAGACAACCTCTGTTACAAGATGTGCTTCCTAGGTTAGAAGAATTTCCATATGAAGTATACCTACAGAAAAATGCAAACAATGTCTACATGCTACACGAATTTTGGATCCATAGAAAATTTAAATTAAATGAGGACAATGCCATATTACATATCGACTGAACCAAAAAAATTAAATTTCATATCAAGCATTGGAAGGAAATGAAACAATCTCATGTGTATCTATCCATGCTATCCAATGAGGATATGAATAGAGTTTTGTAGTGCCATGGAAAATTGAACCGGAAGCGCATAAGATTTTTCAGTCCAGGAATGAGAAGCATGAGGAAACACCTCATACAAAGTATCCAACTGTGAATAAATCAGGTCCATCCTTTGAGCCGTCAAAATGGCTTGCTCCTTTGAACGGAACCATCAGGTATTTTCAATAATATTGCAAATTTGGCATTGTTCGAACTCCATTAAGTTAAATGCTGACACTCTTTTCCAAAATTGGTAATGTTAGAACATTGTCAAGTCAACGTGATCTTGGTTCTAGTACTATCAGAAGAAAAATTTCATAGTGATATTGGTTCATGGTAATATAGTAATCGACAAATTTCTTGGTGCCCATTTGGGGATTTGGTTATAGTTGGGATACAATACCCACTCTCCGCTAGTTTTGTCCTGTCTTGTGTTTTGGAGACTTTTGTTCATGTGATTTCGTGCTTTAGTTCAAGGTTCTCATGGGCCCGATTTATGAATTATGGCTGGATGATAATTCAAGATCTTAGCAGTTTTTCTATGATCTTAAAGAATATACAAGACCTTCTTTTCCTTTTAATGTAATCTCTGTGAAGAAAATGTAATATGTAGCTCATTTTAGCACTTTTACTTGATCGATGAAATTACCGAAATTCATCTTCAAAAATATTTTGAAATAAAAGGGTATATGCTATGTGAAGTCCAATGGAACTATGATATCAACCACATAAAATTAAAATTAAAATTCATTGTTGTTATACTTACGGTGAAGTTGACAGTACAATAATTTTACTTGAAAATCCCAAAATTGATTTTCCTGTAGCTTTTCGATACTTCTCTTATGCAAACACATCCCGTAAAGTATAAGGATGACTCACTTTCTCTATTCCTTGATTGAAGAGCATGTTCACTTGTTTAATGCACTTCATAGTTACAGTTAATACCATCAATGGGGATTTGTTAACACCAATTCCCTCTTCCGAAAATTTCCCTCCCCTTTCTTTTTTCCCTCTACTTTCCCTTTCTTCTTTCTTAGTCATTTTTTAGAAAATCTATAGGTGCACGGGTTGGTGGATTCATGTGTTCCAATTTCCACTAATTATTTTATATAACGAGTCCGATCGATTGCTTCCCAGTTCCATATTCAACAACTTTTTTGATCGTGGATTCCTAGGTAGGAGGGCTCAACATTGAGTTTCCATTGTTTCGCCGCCTGGAAACAACACCCAAACTTCCTTGATCTACAAATTGACAACCAAATTCCCCTTTATTTTTCTCCTTTACTTTCCCTTTTTGGTTACTTAGTCATTTTTCCGAATATGTCTCATGCTTTTATATCACGGGTTTGACCAACCGCTTCCCCATTCCATACTTGGACACTATTTCCATAGCTGGTTCTTGGCTAGGCTTGCTAAACATTGTGCTTCCATTGTTTCGTGACCTACAAACAACACACGAAGTTCCGCAATATACAAATTGACATCCAAAGTCTGTCATCATGCCCTGTTCCGTGTTACACATTTTTTAGTCAAAATTTCGGAGACATACAATTTAACAATCGGACCCTCAAATCTCCTGAGTATAACTTGTGACCCTATTTTGAAGCCTGATCAACCAGTTTCCATACTTATCCATTTCTTGGAATCTCTTTCATGGGTTGGCGGGTTCACGAAATATCCAATTCTTAATCGCTCTTCTCCATCCCCACCACCTTCACACTTCTTTCTAGATATGCAATTATTAAGCTTTAATGATAATATCTCATCCTACAGGAACCGTTAAGATTGTCATTAATGTCCGTAAGGCTGGAGGAGATCTTTCATTAATACAAATTAAACCAATATTTGCGGAGAGTTGTGTTATCCCTTCTGATTTTTCATTTCAAGCATCATGGAATCTCTTTCCCGCGTCGTCCTATTGGAGGCTTCACAAAATATCCAATCCTTAATCGCTCTTCGTCATCACTGCCACATTCACACTTTTTTCTAAGTATGTAATTAGTAAGCTTTAATGGTAACAACACATTATGCAAGAACCGTAGATATTGTCATTGATCAACGAAAGGCTCGAGGAGATCTCCCATTGATACACATTAAAACAAGATTTGTAGAGGGTTATATTATCCCTTCTGAATGTTGATTTCAAACATCACCTGGGGAAAACAGACATTATCGTTAACTTATGGAAGCAGTTCGACAATAGTTCTATCCAGATACAGTAAACACCTTCGGGCATGATGACCAGAACTTCCAGTGGTCTAGGGAATATTCTTACTACTCATCTCCTTCATCCCAAAAGCAAATAAGGATATGGTCCCTTGGTGTGCTAAGAGATATATTTCAAGCCAAATAATTCCAAGGCAACCCCCCCTGCTCAGACATACCGTCCCCCCGCATTGATGGACGACGTAGAGGTTGATGTAGTCGATTTCAAGCTGGAAGAAGATGATATGATGGATGATGATACAATGATGGATGATGGAAATGCATATGTTGTTCCCACTCCTCTTCCCAAATTGAAATCCACCATAATGGGGGGCACCTCCCAGCTCAAAGATGGTGGCCCTGAAAAGACCAAAGGAAGGGGTTTCCGAAAAGAAACGGACACTGAACACAATAGCCGTTTTGCAGCTCAAGAGATTCTCTTGGCTTGTATGGTGGTCCTCACCCTTAGAGATGTATCCTTTCCTTTCATTTTTAGGGTTTTGGATTGGGTTTGGATTTGTCCTTGGTGTAGCTTGTGTCCATGAAGTCTTTGAATATAAGGAAATGGTCTCTTTGTGCACCCAGAGATATATTTCAATCCAAAGAATTATTCAATTGCGGGACCACTCTCCTGTTCTTGGGATATACAATTAAAATCTTAGGGGGTGAGGACCAGAACTCCCAGTGGTACAAGGCATATTGCTACTACTCATCCCATTTTTCCCAAAATAGAGTAATTTGGACCTCTGGAATTGCTCGTTTAGCCTATGTACCTAAAGTCTTTGCCTATAAGGAGGGGGTCTCTTGGTCCCCTTCCGCCCAGAACGAAGTAATTTGGACTTCTCAAATTTCTCATGTAGGTTGTGTCCCTGAAGCCTTTGACTGTAAGGAGGTGGTCTCTTGGTGTGTCCTCACTTTCAGTTTCAGGATCTTCCGCTTTCCCTACAATGTTTTTTCTCTTCTTCCTCATAGGAAGCTTGTGAGAACTATCAATTTTATTGCGAGGAGGGTTCTTATCTCCTCTTGTGTTTGAAGAATTTTGGGTTTATTTCTTAATGGGGTGGGCCATTGGAGCAATGTTGCGGGATGTCGTACTCTTGGAAGTGGCAGTCGATGATTGGAAACTCTTCTCACCGGGGCCTTTTACCTATTATTTGTACAATTCAGTGGTGCTTTTAAATGTCTCTAGGTTGCTAGCATCAAGAGCAAGAGTGTTTTTGACCTGTTAATCCAAATAATTATTCCACTGCGGAACCACTCTCCTGTTTCTTTGTCACCTCAGGTATTCCACATGATATTGATATTTTGGTAGCCAACATTGAACTTCCATGGAGAAGACTGCAAGGAGTTCCTATAAAAGCATGATAATCAGTTTTGTATGCATGTTCAAGATCTTGTCGATGGCTCCTGCATGTTGTTGAACTAGATGAACAACACATAATTGTATGCATTTTTTTTTTTTGTAACTCTCGTACATGTATTTATGAAAAATATGTTCAATGCTTTGGTGCAATGAACTCGGTCCAATGTCTATGGATAAATATATCTTTCCCACTATTTTGTTTTTATATATTTACTATTAAAAAAATTGCCTGGGAATCTTCGTTGGTGCTTCTTTGCTGGATTTAACACATCTTCTCATTTGCATGATTCGATAGTCTCGTAATTGTTAAATATTGTATTGAATCAAGTAATTTGATCTAATATGGTGCATTGAACAATTATATGACAATGCATTGTGTCGATCCCATGAGTCTTCTATGGAAACATAAATGAATTTCAGACTAATTCACGATGCGGGAGTTGAGGCCCCGCCCGAGAAGTTTCGTTTTCATCTCAACCTTGCTGAGAAAACGATCACTTATTTCCTTTTCACTTCCTTGATTCCTTTACTCCAAAAGGAAACATTTTATTAGTTGTCCATCCCCTGGCCTCTATTTGAGCACTTTTACTTTATTAATGAAATTACCAAATTTCTTCTTCGCAAATATTTTGAAAAAAAAATGATATATGGTAGCTGAAGTCAAATGGGGCTATGAAATCAACCACAATATTAAAATTCAAGTTCACGATTGTTATAATTACGGTCAAGTTGACAGTACAATACGTTTATTTCTAGATATTCAATTATTAATCTGTAATGCTAACAAATCATCACGAAGGAAGTTTAATAATTAAAATAATATTTCAAGGCATTGAACAATGTATCAAGAACAAAATTACTCCCACAAGTTGCAATAAAAACAAATCTTCAATAAATCATTTGCTCACACCATTTTTAATGGTACAAGAACAATAAAAAACGATTAAGTGGTTAAAATATTGGACTATAAAATGATGATTTTGCAACAATGGGGATTGTTTGAGAACAATTCCTTCTTACGAAAATTGCCCTCCTCTTTTCTATTTTCCCACTCTCTTTTATCCCCTTATTTTCCCTCTTCTAAACTTAACCAAATTCCCCTTTCTTTTTCCCGTCTACTTTCTCTTTCTAGTTACTTAGTTGTTTTTCCGAAAATGTCTAACTACATGGGTTGGTGGACTCACGTGTTCACATTTTCACTCATGATTTTATATCTCGATTTCGACTGACCACTTCCCCATTCCATACCTACCCACTTTTTCGATCGTGGATTCCCAGGCAGGTGAGATCTAGATTGCACTTCCGTTGTTCCGTGGCCTACAAACAACACCCAGACTTTCGCGATATACAAATTGACTTCCAAACTCCCACATCATCCCCTCTTCAGTGTTACACATTTTGCACTCAAAATTTCCGAGACATACAATTTGACCGTTAGGGAATCATGTCTCTTGGGGAACCCTTGTCACCCTATAACGAAGCTCGTCTGACCACTTTCCATACTAGGCCATTTCTTGTAATATCTTTCGCAGATCATCGGGTTGGAGGGTTCATGAAATATCTGATTCCTAATCGGTGTTTCCTATGCCCACCACCTTCACACTTCTTTCCAAGTATGTAATAACTGAGGTTTAATGCTAACATATCGTCATGCAACAACCGTAAATTTTTCATTAATGAGAAAAAGGATTGAGGAGACAGTCACATTGACTATCCCTATACAACTTGTCCATTAACATGCAAAAAATATCTTGCGAGGTAATGGGATATCTATTACAAATTTCAATATATTGGCCCTTCTTTTCCTTCTTTTATACTTAACCAAATTCTTGATTCTTTTTCCCCTCTACTTTCTCTTTCTCGTTACTTCATCGTTTTTCTGAAAATGTCTAACTGCACAGGTTGGTAGACACACGGGTTCACATTTTCACTCATGCTTTTATATCGCGACTCCTACCGACCACTTCCCCATTCCATACATAGCCACTTTTTTAATCATGGATTCCCAAGAAGGAGGGCTCTATATTGCACTTCCATTGTTACGTGACCTACAAACAACACTCGGACTTGTGCAATATACAAATTGACTTTCAAACTCCCACATCATCCCCTCTTCCGTGTTACACATTTTTCTATCAAAAGTTTCGAGACATACAATTTGACCGTCGGGGCCTCATGTCTCCTGGGGAACCCTTGTCACCCTATTTTGAATCTCGTCTGTTCATTTTCCATACTTGGCCATTTCTTGGAATCTCTTTCACGGATCGTCAGGTTGACGGGTTCACGGAATATCAAATTCCTAATCATTGTTTCTTGTGCCCTCCACCTTCACACTTCTTTCCAAGTATGCAATAACTAAGGTTTAATGCTAACAAATCACCATGCAACAACCGTAAAGATTGCCATTAATGAGTAAAAGCCTCGAGGAGAGATTCACACTCACTATCCCTACACAACTTGGTGAGAAACATGCAGAAAAGATCTTGCAAGGTAATGGGATATCTATTACAAATTTCAATATATTAGCAAAAACGAGTTCGAACAACCATTTCCCTATTCCATACTTAGCCACTTTCTCGATTGCGGGTTCTCGGACATGCGGGATCAAGATTGCGCTTCCATTGTTCTACGACCTAAAAACAACACCCAAAATTCCATGATATACAAACTGAGCATTGGACTACCCCATCATGGTCTCTTCCATTTTACGCATTTTTCACTCAAAAATTTCGAGACATACAATTTGACCGTCAGACCCTCACCTCTCCCAAGTATCCCTTGTAACCATATTTTGAATCCCGTTCGACCTCTTTTTATACTTGTCCATTCCTTAATTTCTCTTCCCTGTCCCCGCCACCTTCGCACTTGTTTATAATAAAAAAATGTTTATAAAAACATTATTATATATATATATATATATATATATATATATATATATTTATATATAAGAGTCTTATTTATAATAAAAAATTGTTTATAAAAGCATTATTATTATTAGTATTATATATATATATCTATATCTATATATTATAAAGACATACAATTTGACCGTTGGGCCCTCACCTCTCCTGAGTATCCCTTGTAACCCTATTTTGAAGCTCGTCTGACCGCTTGTCATACTTGGTCATTCCTTAATTTCTCTTCCTCGTCCCCGCCACCTTCACACCTATTTATAATATGCAATTAGTAAGCTTTAATGCTAACAAATCATCATGCATGAACTGTAAAGATTGTCATTAATGAGAGAAAGGCTCGAGGAGATCTCCCGTTAATATGCATTAAACCAAGATTTGTGGAGGGTTATATTATCCTTTCCGAGTGTTCATTTCAAACACCATTGAATGTCTTTCCCGGGTCGTTGGGTCAATGGGTTCATGAAACCTCCAATCCTTAATTGATCTTCACGGTACCCACCACTTTTGCACTTCTAAGTATGCAATTACTAAGATTTAATGCTAACAACTCATCATGCAACAACCGTAGAGATTGCCATTAATGAGCAAAAGGATCGAGAATATCTCCCATTCACACGCATTAGAACAAGATTTGTGGACGATTATATTATCCCCTCCAACTATTCATTTCAAGCATCGTCTTGAGAAAACAAACGTTCTCGTAAACTTTATGGCACTATATAGACAACAATTCTGTGGAGATACAATGAACATCTTCAGGCGTGAAGACTAGAACTTCTAGTGGTCTGGGGCATACTCTTACTACTCATCCCCTTCCGCCCAGAATGAAGTAATTTTGACCTCTGGAATTTCTCGTGTAGGTTGTGTCCCTGAAGGTTTTTACTGTAAGGAGGTGGTCTCTTGGTGCATCGAGAGATACATTTCAGGACAAAGAATTATTCCATTGCGGGACCACTCTCCTATTTGTTTGCCACCTCAGGTATTTCGCAAGATGTTAAGATTGTCAGAGCCAACATTGACCTTTAGAGGAGAAGACTGAAAGAAATTCCTAAAAAAACATGATAACGGGTCAGACCTCTTTCCCGAGTTCCTGGAAGACCTGATGGCAGTTCCTGAAGATATCACAAGCTTGCAGGTTAGTTCATTTAGAAATCCATTCCTGGAAATTTCCTGGTTGTTTACATGAATAACGGGACATGAATCCACAACAAGTATTTCCCACATGATTCTTTATATTTTGTATTTCACAGTCAAGGAACAAGCCATTTTTTATTGGGGGAAGCTAATTTCCATTGAAATCTATTCCCAATTGTCACAATTCAAAGAGGAGAATAAATTTTATATGTCATCCTACTTGGTTTTCGCGATAGCGCATTGCTGTCCATTTCCAAAACTGTTTGTGTCCAAGAAGGTAAACTATGAATTCAACCCAGTAACCTTCTGGTACTAGGCCTTGTGGAGGCACATGACCTCCCATTGTTTTTATGATCTTTTTAATGAATTTTTCCTAGTTTTCAAAGATTTATTGTTAGGAAAGGATGCTCCCCGCACATCTGACCAGGAAACCAAGTTTTTGGACATGAAGGGGACACTTGAAAAAATGGAGAATTATAGTGTGATAATGATTTTTGACTCCAAGGAAAATCCTTCTTTCCTTCCATGTCACATTACATACATAATGTTTGTTATAGAAATAACAAGGAAATACAACTATTGGTTTCATTTATTCCTTGAGAAGAGAAAAAAATAGTTCATTCCTCTGCCTTGGAAAGTCGGGGACTTCGTGTTCAGGAACGTTAACAAAATTGACGAATTCGCAGGCCATTTCAACAGCTTGAACCTAAGATATGTTGAAAGGATAAGAAGGTTCAACCCTAATGGGAATTTTTTAGCACATTTACTAGCAGTTGGCTTCAATAATTATTTCATCCAGAGACGCTTGAACAAGGATAGAGATAATGACGACAACACTCCTTCTTCTAACACTGGCAACCTAGAGACATTACAAAGCACCACTAAATTGTACAAACAACATGGAAAAGGCCTCTATGAGAAGAGTGTTCAATCCCTGGATACCACTCCCAAGAGTACGACATCCCGGATAATCACTGCAATGACCCACCCCAGTAAGAAAGAAAACCAAAATTATTAAAATGGATGAGGATATATGTTAACAACCAAATATCAATATAGCATAGAAAAACCTCATAAAAAGTACTCAATGCCTTGAAAAAGAGATAATTTTAGATAATAAGCCTCTTCGAGGGGGAAACCTCCTTTTACCCCACTTAAATGTTCAAGTACAAGATGATTCAAAATGAAAATGTCTCCTTGGTATATATAGGAGACTAGGAGGTATAATTAGAACTAATGGCCTAAAGCCAACATAAACAAAATAACATTACTAATATAATATGCCCCAATTAAGGGGTAATGAGACAATATTAGGGCTTAACATGCCCCTCCCCTTGAGACAAGTGTTGTCCGCAACTCTTGAGTAACTCTGGATGCTTCTGTATAAAAGACTCATCTTCCCAAGTGGAATCTTTAGCC
>ML806909.1:5949-17554 GCA_009831015.1 Picea engelmannii
AACACTCCCAAGAATTAGGTGAATTTCATGATCATGATTTCGAGTGGGTGGAATACCTTTGGGAATATCTTCAAATACTTTGGAATTCTTATCAATGATCCCTTGGAGATCTTGAGGAATAGATGGCTTAGATGTTTGAACATATAGTGAGCATAGTTGTACAATAATGCCTTGATGCCCCTTTTTCAATAATTTTGTCACGCCATTAGAGCTTATCACCTTACTGGGTTTCCCTATGATACCTCTTAACTCAATTTATTTTCCTTCCAATGAAAATTTCATGAAAAATTCTTGAAAATTAAAAGCCATTGTTCCTAATGATTGTAACCATTGGATTCCTAGTACAACAGCAACACCACCCATGGGTATAGCAATCATTGGACTATTAATTACATATTCTCCCATAGTAAGATTGATCTTATTGCATTTTCATGAGCAATTGATAGTTCCTCCATCCACAATGATTACTTGAAACTCTGGCACTGGATACACAAAGCAATTGAGAGCTTTGGCTAATTTATAGTGAATGAAATTATGAGTACTACCAGAATCAATTAGGACTATTACCTTTTTCTTTTTGATGTATCCTTCGATATTGAGGGTTTGAGGAGTGTTAATTCTAGCCAATGCATTACACGATATCATGGGAGTCAACTCTTTAGACGAAATTGCTTGTACGTTTTCATCTTGAGATGGTTCTTGTTCTTGTTCTTCTTCCTCTTCACAATCTATGTAGAATAATTTCTTCTCACCACACTTATGCCCCTTACTATACTTGTTGTCACAATTAAAGCATAAACCTTTTGCTTTTCTTCCCTCCAATTGTTGAGGTGTCAACCTTGTAGGTTGGGGTGTTTTAGAAGAAGGAGCACTATTCTCTCTATAGATGTTGGGATTGGTCCTTCTAGTATCCATAGCCATATTTTTACTTTCAACATTTATTGCCACCTTAAATGCATTCTCCAATGATTTGGGTTCTAAAAGGTGAACCTCATGTTGAAATTTATCCTTTAAAGTTCCTATGAATACATCAATCAAGTGCTCATCTAGAATATATGTTACCTTTATATTCAATCTTTGGAAGTTCTCAATGTGCTCTGTAACTGAACCCTTTTTCTTGAGATTTATCAATTGGCTAAAGAAGATATTGATCCTTGTATACTCATAGTGTGCTATCATTTCTTCCATGAAAATTGTCCAAGTTACAAGTGATTTGTGAGAACAAATCCATTGATACCATACAAATTGATTGGGTTCTAAATATAAAGAAGCAATTCATACCTTTTGTGTATGTGTCACATTATGTAGATCAAATAATTGCTCCATCTGAAGTATCCATGTGATTGGGTTCTTGCCATCAAACTTCCTCATATCGATCTTAGGAACGTGGTTGGTCTTCAAACCAAAGTTGAAATTTCTCCATTCTTGATTCACCTTCATTGTGTCCTCATCATGAAGTTCATGGGATACATTTTCACTTTCAGGTGTCCTCTCTATTATGAAATTTTTCAATCCTTCCATGATCTCCCCTTTTAAACCCTCCATCATCTCTTGTAGTTCATCTTTTGTTACTGTCTTCTTTTGTAAATCATTTATGTCCCTACGCATTTCTTCACCTTCATCAAGAGTCCATGTAGGATTATTTAGAAGCTTATTTGGTGTAGAAGTTCCTTTTTTGGGTGGCATGTTGGCCAAGTATCACTTTTGAACCTTGATTTTGAGGTGGTTCTGCTAGACAATATTTCTTATGCTGTATCTCCAAAGTTTCGGCCCTTCCGGGTATGAAAATTTATTTTTTGTAGTTCTCTGATATTTCTTCTCTGCAATGCCATAGGTCTGATCAAAATTGGATGTGCCAAGTGGAATGTATGGTAACTTCCCCACAACTTGCTGATTTTTGGCCTTTCCGGGAGATGTCACTTGTATAGCGTGCCCCGCACAAAATAATTGATATAAAATTATGAAACTCATATCCGAAATACTACAGACTGTCCACTATAAAATGAAACCAGTCTCACTCAATTTGGATACTCTAGGAAGAAGTTATGATTGTTTTACCTAGAACACCTTCTTGAGACTAGTCAATAGGACTAGTCAGATACCCTATCTTCCACAGGGTGTATCTACAAATGTAACATGACCCAGAAGCTAAAATTTTTACCATAGATACCTTACTAATTTTTGTGAATATCCTCCAAATTTTAGGGTTTGAAACGTTACAGAAAACATTTTATAGCGGAAATTCCGCAATGACTCAGTTCATGATGATTCCAGAACCCTATCTTGCACAGGCTGTATCTCTGAAATTATAAGGCCTTGGGAGCTAAAATTTTAATCCAACATACCTTGATCTATATACTAAATATCCTCCAAGTCGTTCCTTCTAAAAAGTTGTAGAAAAAAAGTTATAGCAAAAATTCCAAGGTGTCTCAGATGTAGCAGCGAAACCCCAAGACCTTGAGCTCTGATACCATATGTTAAGAACCAAATATCAATATAGAATATAAAAATCTCAGAATAAGTACGCCTTGAAAAAGAGATAAATTTAGATAATAAGGCTCTTCGAGGGGGCAACCTCCTTATGCCCACATAAATGTACAATTCCCAGATGATTCCAAATGAAAATGTCTCCTTGGTATATATAGAAGACTAGGAGGTATAATTACAACTAATGGAATAAAGTCGACATAAATAAAATAAAATTACTAATGGAATATGCCCCAATTAAGGGGTAATGAGCCAATATTAGGGCTTAACAAAGGTAAAATTTCCTTCAAATGTTTCAACTATGGTAGAATAGGTCATTTTGCATCTAAGTGTCCTCACAAAAGAGAGAATTAGACATATGATGATGAAGAGAAGCACAAAAACAAAAAGGTATATAAAGAGAATAATTTTGAGAAGAAAAGTCTTTGTGTAAACAATGACGACGATCCTTCAGATGATGAAAGCAGTGACTCGTCTATTGAAAGTAAAATAAACGATATCATGCTAATAGCTTTAGAAGACCTAAATATTGAAGATACAGGAAGTGAGTTCACTAATTGTGAAGCAGTAGTAGATCTTGAAGGAGAACTTGTCAGTTCCATGGAAGAGATTGATAGACTCGGGGAAAAGAAAAGAAAAGAAAAACAGTTACTGCTCAGGTATGAGAAAACAAACAATGAACCATCTGAAGAAATTTCTCTGTTGAAGGTTAAGTTAGAAGAAGCTAAGAATATTGAAGACATCCTCAAACAACAATTGAAGGAAGCCGAAACAAGAGATGAAAAATTGGAAGTTGAAGTAGTGACTGTTGGAAACGATCTAGAGAAATTCTAGGCCTTATATCATCAGAATCTGACAAGTATTAAAGCCTCATAAGGATTATCCTTCATTCTGAATCAGCAAAGGAATTCGAAGTTGAAAACTGGTTTGGGTTATGAAGAGGGATCAAGTAGTGGTAAGCCAAGCAACAAAGAATCCATCAAGTTTGTCAAATCTACAACCATTGACAACAAGAAACCTGCAGAAACAAAGGAAGAGAATCAACCACAAAGGAGGAGTGAAGGAAAAGCTACCAGAACTGAATCTGTAGAACAAAGAAATAATACATACTCTGCTCAAAGAAGTCATCAGCATGGAAGAAATCGACCTGCTCAAAAAGAAGAAATCCATTTTCCAGGTACAAATAATTTTTCTATGGATAATGTTTTTACTGCTCTAACTTTGGCCACAAAGATGTAAATTGTTCTTTAAGATTTAGACATGAGAAATCAAGACATCCAAGGAATAAATATCTGCCACAACAAAGAATGAGACAGCCAATTAACAAACAACCACAGACTGCAAATCATGTGATGGATGGGAAAAAGATGTAGATTAAACATAACAAACATTATGATCCTTTATTCAATGAACCAAAATGTTACATCTGCCATAAGTATGGACATAAAGCTACAGACTGTCACTTAAAGAACTATAAGCCAAATTCAAATCACGGAGCTAAAGATGTCAAGGTTTGGAAGAAGAATGAAGATAACGAGTTTGGATTAGTGTTGTCAACCCAAAGACAAAAGGATCCCTGGTATATTGACAACGGATGCTCCAGTCATATGACAGGTGACAAAAGTAAGTTCCTATTACTCAAAGAAAATAAATCATGGAGTGTGACCTTTGGAAATGATGCTCCAAGAAACTCATATGTAAAGGTCTAGTAAGATTAAGTAATGGAAGAATCAAAGCTCAATATGTATTTTTTTTTATGGTTTAAAGAATAATCTTCTTAGTGTCAGTCAGATATGTGACAGAGGATGTGAAGTCACTTTCACTGCCAATAATTGTAAAATAAAGACAGTAAACACAGGATAGCTGATTGCAAAAGGGATTAGAACTGAAAAAAAAATGTATATGTTCTAAAGGAAGATAAGGAGAAATTTCATTTAAGCAAATTTGATGAAAGTTGGTTATGGCACAGAAGGCTTGGACACCTGAATTTTGATCATATTGTCAAACTGAATAATGAAGGTGTTGTGAAAGATCTTCCAAGAATATCTAAGCCTCATAACTTGGTATGTGAATCCTGGCAAATGGGGAAGCTGACTCGTGCTCAATTCAAATAGAAAAGTTTCACATCTTCAAAGAAACTGCTTCAACTTATTCATATGGATCTGTGTGGACCATCGCGAAAGGAAGGAATTGGAGGAGAACGTTACTTTATGTTGATCATTGACGACTTCTCCAGACTTACGTGGGTTGCCTTTCTGAGAGAAAAATTTGATGCGTTTGAGAAGTTCAAAACGTTTAAGGCATTAGCCGAGAATCAGACAGGAAGGAAGTTAAAGGAAATTCGCTCAGACAGAGGAGAATTTATGTCAAGAGATTTCAAAGAATTATGTGACAGACATGGAATTAAAAGAGAATATACCATTCCAGGTACTCCTCAACAAAATGGAGTTGTAGAACGCCAAAATAGATCAGTTCAGAAGATGGCAAGGGTTATGATGAGTGAAAGGTAAATTTCACAAACCTTCTGGGTGGAGGTTGTTCACATAGTTGTTCATATTCTAAAAAAAGAACATCTAAGGCCGAACGGTGATAAAACTCCACATGAGTTGTGGTTTGGTCGACCTGCATCAATCAAGCACTTCAAAGTATTTGGATGTAAATGCTACATCAAAAATAATGATGATCATCTGGGAAAATTTGATAGTAGAGCTGATGAAGGTATCTTCTTAGGATATGCAACGAACAATAAAGGATACAGATGCTTTAACAAAATAATGCGTAAATTAGTAGACTGTATTGATGTTCGAATTGATGAAGAAGCTCATGTAAAATATCAACAGAGAATAATCACTAAGCCAGATGAAAAAGATGATGATAATAATGAAAATGAAGAACATAAAATCCCATAGTCACAGGAAGATGATGAATCAGGTGGAGAAGAGACACCCAGACAAGAAGATTCAGGACAACAATCAACATCAAATCCTTCCTCCAGAATTACTCAAAAGAATCATCCTGAAAGTCAGATAATTGGTGAGAAAGACAAAGGTGTACAAACTAGGAGGAGGATAATCAAAGACAACGAGAAATCACATATAGCCTTCATATCCATGGTGGAACCTAAGAAATTTAATGAAGCCAGTGAAGATGTAAATTTGTTAAAATCAATTAATCAAGAACTGGACCAGATTGAAAAGAATGACACTTGGGAACTTGTTCCTAGGCCAGCGAATAAAAATGTAATAGGATCCAAATGGGTCTATAAAAATAAGATGAATGAGCAAGGAAATATTGTAAGAAATAAGGCTAGATTGGTCTGCAAAGGATATGCTCAAATAGAAGGATTGGATATTGATGACACATTTGCGCCCATATTAAGATTAGAAGCTATTAGAATGTTTCTTGACTATGCTTGTCATAAACAGTTTAAATTCTATCAAATGGATGTCAAGTCATCTTTTTGGAATGGAGATCTAAAACAAGAAGTCTATATGGAACAACCAGATGGTTTCCAACTATCAGATAACCCCAACTTTGTCTGCAAACTGAAGAAATCATTATATGAGTTGAAACAAGCTTCTCATGCCTGGTATCACAGACTGGATACGTATCTTCAAAACAAAGGGTTCAAGAGAGGAATAATTGATAACAATCTATATATCAAAACAAAGGGTAATGATTTGCTCATTGTGTTGGTCTATGTAGGTGACATCATCTTCGGTAGTAATAATGCTTCATTGGTACAATGGTTTTCTTATGCCATGCGGTCTGAATTTGAAATGTCTATGATAGGGGAACTGTCATTTTTTCTTGCTCTGCAAATTACTCAAAGGTCTGAAGGAATATTTATTTCTCAGAAAAAATATCTAAGAGAAATGTTGAAAAGGTTTCAAATGGAATATTCTAAACCTATGAGCACACCTATGGTCACTGGATGCAAGTTAAGAAAGGATGATGACTCACCTGATGTTGATTAGAGTTCATATAGGTCTATGATAGGCAACCTATTGTATATCACAACATCCCATCCAAAGATAATGCATGTTGTTGGAACGGTAGGAAGGTATCAGTTTGCACCTAAACAGAGTCATTTGTTAGCTGTCAAAAGAATATTAAGATACTTTAAAGGAACAATGAACTATGGCCTATGGTATCCTAGGAATCAGAATTTTCAACTATCAGTCTATTCATATGTTGATTGGGTGAACTGTGTGGATGAAAGGAAAAGCATGAGTGGAGGTGAATTCTTCTTAGGAGATTCCATTGTATCATGGTTGAGCAAGAAGTAAGGTTCCATTTCCCTATAAAATACAAAAGTTGAATACATTGTAGTTGCCACTTCTTGTACCCAAGTATTGTGGATGATTCAATCCCTTGCAGACTTGGAGGTAAAATATACTACACCGATCCCAATTCATTGTGATAATACTAGTGCAATCAATGTGTCAAAGAATCCTGTATTTCACTCCAAGACCAAGCACATACCCATCAAGTATAACTTCTTGAGGGAAAAGGTGACCAACACTATTGTTTCTCTGCATTATATTCCATCCAATGATCAGATTGCTGATATATTCACTAAACAGTCTATCTGATCATATAATGCAGAGAAACAATAGTGTTGGGCGTGACCATGTTATCAAGATAAATAGTCTATTTGATTAGGGGGGGAGTGCTCATAGTATCTCTAATTAGGGGGAGAATGCTTATTGCATCTCTGATCAGGGGGAGAACAATGTCACCCTCAGTTGTACTTGACATTGATGGCAAAGGGGGATAAAAATGTGTGGTCTGGAGGTCTAAGAAAAATAGTGCAACCTTTCAGGGTTGCCATCAATGCCAAAGGGGAATATTATTGGAATGTCTTAGCGTGTTATTGTCATTGATGGCAAGAATGACAAAAACGATGGAAAATAGGAAAATCATAAGCTCAGGAGGAGAAGCGAACAGTATGCAGGGATCAAAGCTCAGAAGGGAAATCACAGTACTAAAATGTGATCAGGGCTAAACAGTTGAGAATTTGATTATCTGAATACTCGTCAACCATCGCATCAAACCCGAATCCCGTTAGTTGTCGGATCATTTTAAAGTGGAAGGATATGATAAGTGGGGCTAAAGGGTTGAGAATTTGATTATCCGAATACCCATAAGCCGTCAGATCAAACCCGAATTCTCGTCATCCGTCGAATCATTTTCGAGTGGAAGGATAGGATAAGCGAGCTATAAGATCTGAGATCTCATTTATGCGAATTTTCGTCAGTTGTTGAATCATTCTAAGTGTAAGGATAGGATAAGATAGAAGAGTTTCATCGCAGATAGATCGAGCCATCGATCTAGGATCATGATCAATGAACAAAATTTAGTTAAGGTATAAATATGCGAGGAGGTTAAGCTCCGAAAAAATCTCACTTCATATTTTTTCAGTTTGAGATTTGAAAAACCTGAAGTTCGGAGAGCCGGAAATCCGAAATGAATAAGGACCATCGGATTTGGAGGACATACGATGACCGTTGGATCAGGTTTGTTTGACAACAGACCACATCAACAAGGATGTGTGGCAGACCACGTCAGCAAGGACGTCTGGCAGACCACGTCAGCAAGGACACGTGGAATAGTTAAAGAATAACAAGTGTCAAGTTGAAATCAGTATTTCAGGTATGTGAAAATCATGAATCTGAGTGACATGTGGCAACTACTCGTCTCGTGAAACATCATCAAGTGATGTAAGAAAAGTTTGAGATTTGAAATCCTCGAAGTCCGGAGAGCTGGAGAATCGAAATACATTCTCGACCATCGGATCATCCGAAGAAGATCGCAATCGTTGGATCATTCAAATAATATCTCAAGCGTCAAATCGTCCAAAGTGAATCTGGGTCATTTGATCCAGAGCGTCATTTTGAGATTTGAAATCTTCGAAGTCTGGAGAGCCGGAGAGCTGAAATACATTCTCGACTGTCAGATCATCTGAAGAAGATCGCAAACTTCAGATCGTTCGAAAAATATCTCAAGCATTAGATCATCTGAAGTGAATCTGAGTCATCTGAACTAGAGCATTAGTTTGAGATTTGAGATTTCAAAAGTCTGGATACCTGAAGGAGATCTCGATTGTTGATTGAGAAAAGGGACGCAGAACCATTGATCTGGTTGAAAGGTCAAATTCCCGAAGTGGAGGCAGAGTCACCGATTGAGAAGGACAGGTGTCTGCAGATCATCGACTCCGGAAGTTATCCAGTCAGCAGAAACGAGAAGTTGAGATTTGAAATCTCTGAATTCCTGAGACATGAAGGAGATCTCGACTGTCAATCCGTGATCTAATCCGCAGATCGTGAAAGAAAAAATATGAACCGTTCGTTCAGGAGCACCGTCAAGATCATGAGATCGATGGTCCCATGGAATTGTGGGGATTGAAGGTGCGCGAACTTTAAAAAGATAAGGGTGGTCCGCAATCGAAACCATGGTTTTGGGAAAAGGACACATGAGCTCTATAGTGAATTGTGGGGCGAAAAGTAGATTGTCCTCAAACCACCTTTGGTCACGCCTGCAATTTCTTGGTCACATGAGATCATCGCCCAAGGTCACATCAGTGAGAGGATAGAGGAGGGAGCTAGTGCTGCTAAGCTCCACTTCGGAACTCCAGAGATCGGGAATTGGGAGATCCTAAGTTACTCACAACAGAATACCTGAAGTGTGAAGTAACGAAATGCCTTTTGCTAGACGTATGGTCACCACCGTTGGTCACGTGAAGGAAGGGGCTCAGAAGCCAAAGAACCCAAAATGACTGACTGTAACTTCCAGAGAAGACGAAGAGTTGCGACTACCAAAGAAGCCACTAAATCTCAGGATAATGGCCACTAATGATGAACAGATTCAGCATAGTCTCCAAAGAAGACGAAGATTTGAGATGTTGATCTTGTAGAGGATTGGGTGTAACAAAGAGAGGCAAAACAAAGAAGATTGTGTGCGTTTTTTCAAGAGTTATGCATGTGGGTAGAAGGTGACCGTGGATAGGACCTGAAGTGAAGATCAGAGGCGCAATGTATAACATGCAGAAACAACATAGATTATAAAGGAAAAAGAGAAGTTGAACATAGGGATTGATGTGCGCAGCAGGAGAGAGAGAGCAGAACATAGCATAGAAGCTGGAAGAGGCTGAGGAGACTTGGAGCTGTAACAAACCATATCAGAGATAGAGAAAGTAAGTAAAGTTTTGTAAGTTTCAATCAGGGTGGTAGGGTGGAGCTAGGGAGGATTGCAGTCCTCTAAATTTTAGTTGGTGCTAGAAGATATTCTCAGAGTTGTTGCTTCCATCTAGTGGGTGCTAGAGAAACCAGGGAGTTGATGCTTCCATCTAGTTGGTGCTAGATAAATCTGAGAGTTGGTTCTCTTTGCAAGTTGTATCTTTCTATCAGAGGTTATAGCCTCATATTTGAGTTGGATCTCAAAGTCTGTGATGTACATGAAAGTTGGAGCTTGATTGACATCCTAAGAATAAGAGGTTTTCTCCCTTTATGGGTTTCCTCATGAGAAATTTGTGTCTCTGTGTATTATATGTGAATGATCAAATATTATATATCTATGCATGATAAGTTATCAGTAACACATTAAATAATAATTTAGAAAGATTCATAAAAGAACAAAAAACATTTCAAGCTTATATTATAACTGATTCACCCCCCCCCCCCTCAGTTATATTTCCAACAATTCTTGTTGTTTTGATAAGTGCTTCTTAAATTCTTTCTCGATATCTTGTTTTTCTTGTTCTAATCTTTGATTACTCTGCTTAGTAGCCTTGGAATTCTTAACCTGTGCAAGTAATTTCTGACTGTGATCTTTTAAGCGATAAATTTCTTCATTTTTATCTATGATAGCTTCGTCAAAGTCGTTTTGCATCTTTGATATTGACTTTTGATTTTCTTCAAAGATCATCTTCGAGATATCTTTAAAGTATTTTGATGGAGGTATTATCGATTTTGACCTCATAGTAGTGTCTTGAAATGTCATCATCTTCTCCTTAAAAGGGAATGTCACAAAATTTTTCTCCATGTTTAAAATTAAGGTACTTATATTTTAAAACCAAGGTAACTCGATAACGATGCCAATTTATTCTTTATACATATTTGTAACATTGAATTGATATATATATATATATATATATTCATATTAATCAATTGTCACTTGCAACTCCTTAATTTCATTTTGTTTCTTGTGAAAAATATCTCCCTTTTCAATTATATTTGACTTTGGTTTGCCAAATTGATATTAATATAATTATCATCACGATTCATGCTAATAATGATGTTAATATCCTTCCCAATACTCTCTTTTAATGTAAACAATCTACAACATAAAATTGGACAACCTTCGTAAAAAAAATCTTCCTTTTGTCATTTTCGAATTATCCCTTTTATAACTTTGACTTCCATTAAAAACCTTTTAACCTTTTACTTAATAGTACAACTCCCAATATTTTATAATATACTCCAAAGTAGAGTATACTCCTGATGTGTCCCTTCCTTTGAATGGGCCCTTTTAATACTTCTTTTAATTAAAATTTCCACATTATAAGTATTAATAATTTATAAATACCTAAACTTAGAGATGGGTATTTAATACACTTTGAATAACCCTCTTTCTAACTTCGAATTGGCCCTTTTTCTCTAAATTGAATTGGCCCCCTTTTTTTTCATAATTGAACCTTGGAAGTCTCCTTTATAAAGTTCAATTTATTACTTTAACATTTTTTATACAGTCATATACGGTTTCAAGTCTTTAATGGAATACTTAGTACTTTATAACTAAATCGAACTCCAACTCCAAATGTGGTCAACCAATTCCAATATTATTGTACTGCCGAAGGTAGTATATAGCAATGAGTTAGCATTGACTTTCATATTAATTTTTTGTTGACTTGAAAATTTTATATCAATTTAAATGTTCAACATAACAATTAAAAAAAAAATAAAAATTTAAAAACAAAAATAGTATTTTTTTAACTTTCCATTGGTCAATAACTTGATAGTGTTATTGCAGCCTTCACGTATTTCGAAACCTTAAATTAATGAGAAAAGACAAGACCACAAAAAAACTAATATAATGTAATGCAATATAATGTAATATT